>VZRE01014057.1:66772-82063 GCA_013396775.1 Cephalopterus ornatus
AAAAGAAAAAAAAAAAAAAAAGAAGCTGGAAAAGCACACAGTCCTGAAATTCTTGGTTTATTTAGATTTGCTCAAGTGCTGCTGGGCTTGTCTCTGCCTGCTGCTGGTGCCAGGGTTCCTGTAACTCCCCCAGGCTTTCCACATGCGGCTGCACACGTGTGTGTTTTCATACATAGACCTGTTCAGTGAGATTTTGCTCCAGTACTGCCACAGCACAGGCTGGACACTTACAGATGTCCATCATCCACTCTGATCAAGACACTTCTCCCCCTAGCCTTGGTAACACGTAGCTGGATCACATCTCTCTAGATGAGAAATTCGCTCTTTGCTTTGAAGACAGCGAGTGCAGAGGCATCCGCCGCATTCCTTCCGGACGTGTTCCAGTGGTTGGCTGCCCTCATTCAAAACCAGATGTCTCCTCTCTGATTTAAGTGCTGCTGACTTCAGATTCCTGGCATTAGACCTTCTGCTGCCTGTTCCTGAGGGATGTGAAGAGCTCCAGGTTATGGGATACCCAGGCTGCCGCTGCCACCCAATGAAGCACCACCTCAGGTGTCCCCCACCAGCTCCCTTTCCCTCAGTGTTACTAAAGCAGAGCTATTGGGGTCAGAGAGATCAACAACATCGTAAAACACTTCAAGCATATTCCTTCACTTTGTGTCGTGGCTGTGATGGCCATTTAGTGGCAGCAAGCCTTTCATGTGCACAGTCCTGGTCTGGTTTTTCCATTGCTGACTCTTTCTTGACCTACCTGCTTGGTACAGTGATGTGAGTTTGTCCTTAGTCCAATTTTCCTCCTCTTAGGAAATGATAAATCTGTTAGGATGTGTATTTTCTCTTTTTTTTTTCTTTTTTTTTTTTNTTTTTTTTTTTTTTTTTTTTTTTTTAAAATATCATGCCATAAATATTCCACAGTATCATCTTGCCGTGATACTGGTTGAAGTTAAGGGGTTGATCCAGTTTCTGGTTGAGCAATGGATGTTCCTTCCACAAAAAATTCCTGGTGAGACATGGGGAAGGCGATGGACAGCCTGACCACCAGTGCTGGTGAAGCCAGTGCATGAGTCCTCACGAACAAGAAACTTGGGATTTTCTTCTTATCAACAGTGTAAAGGTTAGGCTTGTTTTTGTTTCTCAGCTGCATGTACAGAAGAATGTTGGTTTTCTCTGTAGAGCTGTCCTTCCACCTCCTTCCCCTGTAGATTTTGCTCTTAATTTAATTTGTTTGCAGCCCAACCTTTGGTAGCTGAGGCAGAAACACTGGCAGAGACAGAGTGTGAGGCTGGAAAATATCCTAGAAAGGGATTGATCCTGCAAAACGCTGGGACTTTTGCTTTTGGGATGGAATGTTGGGCTCTTCTAATTGGAGGGGGCACCTGGTCTCAGCTCATTTTAAGCACGATTGGCATTTCTGAAGCACTTTAGGAACTGTGGAATCATAGAATCACAGAATGGTTTGGGTTAGAAGGGACCTCAAAGATCACCACTCTGCCACAGTGGACACCTTCCACTAGACCAGGGTGCTCAAAGATTTAAAGGAAGCAAAGTAGTGTCCATAGAGCCAGCGAAAGTATTTGTGCTCTCTCCCTCCCCGTAGGTACATCACAGTAACTCGGAGGAGAAGCACGTGCTCATTTACAGAAGATGAGCTAGAGAAGAGTTATCACTCATCAGAGGAGATATGGGCTTAATGCAAAAAAGGGCCTGAGATTGCAAAGATGCTCAGCACAGCCCAGAGCTGAAACGTGTTGTGATACCCCTGGGTAAAGATCAAACCATAAAGGTCTTACCGACATCTGATTCTGCTCAATTTTAGTTGGATCCAAATCTAGCAAAAGGGCATTTTTATGTCTGGTCACAGTCCAAAAAGATATAGCAAAATCACCTGGAGTTACAAATGTGTTGCAGAACCTGTCCCTAATCACATTAAGGGCTCTAAACTGTAAGGCTCGATTGTTTGCCAAATGAAATATTCTCCTCTGGTATTTGCAGAAAGGAATTACAGTCTGTGAGTCATGTTTTTCATTTGGTATTGAAGTGCAGTTTCTGTTTTACGGACCCAATCCTGAGCTTGGGGAAGGAGTCGTTAAAAGGGCTTTGTTTGTTGGGAAATAAGGGCGAAGTCATTCTGTCCTCACACCCACCTTGGGACTGGCATCCAGGGCCTGGGGGCTGCACCACCAGTTGTCCCCACTGGGCTGGTGTCACCTGCCCTGTGTGAAGCTGTGGCGTTGGTGATGCCCATCAGCAGCAGGTCTCAGACAGCGCATTTTGGGCTCTCAGTTTCCATCTGGGCTTTTGAGCCCTTGAGATTCACCATGTCAAGCTTTGTTCTGCAGTTCTGAGAGAGAGACCTTGGTGGCTGTTGGATCTGAGGTTGTGCTTAAAGAAATGGAAAGGCTGTGTGATCACAGGGCTCTGGTCTTCAGAGCTTCAGTGACAGCCCCTAAGGTTGTGAAGCTCACTGCAGAAATGCCTGGTGGGTCCCCAGTGTCCCTCCGGCTGCTTCACTGTCTCAATGACCACTGGACTCTCACTCCAAGCTTGAAGTGCCTTTGGCTCTTCCTGTTGGCCCACTCTGATACTAGTTGGCCACCAGCCATGGTCTCTAGTCTGGAGGTCACCTGTGATTTGTTCATGAGCTCCTGGTCACGGAGTGGAAGGTGTCCCTGCCCGTGGTAGAGGGGTTGGAATGAGATGATCTTTAAGGTCTCTCCCAACCTAAACCATTCAGTGATTCTACAACTTGATATCACCCAATACACTGATGAATTGGGTGACGTGGAGTTCTTGCAGTGGGTAGGAGGTGGGGACAGTGAAATCAAAGAAAGGAAAACATGCAAAACACCAAATCCCTGCTGGGAGGAGAAACAAGGCGAGATGGTTCAGAGAGCTCCCGTCCCCCAGCCACGGAGGATGGACCTTGCCCAGACTTTGTTAGTACAAGCCCAGAGCTGTGAGAGCTGAGCCAGCTCTGGGGGCAGCGGGGAGATGCTCTTGGCTCAAACCAGAGCTGCTGCTAAATCAACTGCCCATCACACCACACTTAATTATGCTTAAGCTGAAGGAAACGCTTGCCCGGAGTCGCCTCTGTGTCCCACGGGAAGGAGAACCCAAACTGGCTTTATACCACCTCATCTTTAGAGCTGGGGGAAGGAGGTGTGGGCAAAGCTCTGTAATCCCTTGGGAAAAGGGGAGCACACCCCCTGGGCTGCCCAGCAGCCACAACCAGCCCCCAGCGTGCCCCCTCCTCATCCTCAGGGAGGAAGGAAGCGCAGGGCCGGGTCAGCAGTCGTGCCTGGGGGATTTTGGCCTGACTTCTTGCAGTGTCTTAATATACCCCAGCTGGCAGCAATAATTGGAGAGTTATTAAATAACTGTCTGCAGTGACATACAATCTGCAGAGCACTGTACCAATTATTCTTCATTTGCTTCCCTCTATCTCAACGTGTCTCTATCTCCTCATCCTGCCCCGCCGCCGTTCCCAGGAACAATTTACTGTAGTGATTGGAGGGCAGTGAGATCTTCTCCAACAAAGAAACTACTTTATTTTGTGCCATGGTTAATGCCCCAATTTAATGAGTCCTTCATATCATTCTCACCACCCTAAATTAAAGGGTAGCCTGTGCAATTAAACCGTTTAGCTTCCAGAATGCCCCTCACAGTTATCTGCAAAATGGGTTGAAATGCAGCTGCTACTAATATTGCTTGTATTAAAACTGGCAAAGGGAAAGCCACTTTCATCTCTTTATTTTTCGTAGTGTGCCTTTACTTTCAATTAAACTAATTATTTGCACCATCTTGTTCCTGATCATTGTCCCATGAGATTTTCCCAGCCAGGAAATATTTCATGCAATACAAAACTGCAGATGCTTAGACCTTCATGGCTGTGTCTTTTGGGAATGAGGAGAGAGCTGGGATTTGCAGCTCTTAGACTAATTTATACCAGTACTATTCCAGACTAAAGCTATAGTTTGCAGTGGATCTAAGCCTTGTTAGATGATAATTGCTCTTTCTTCTCTTCTGTTTTTATATAGATCAGAATTTGCTCCTTTTTTCCTCTATTTTTAAATGTAGAAGTTTAATGAAGAAAAGAAATCCCTTAAAACCCTTCTCCACAAGTCTCTTCTTTGCATCCAGAACCTACTGCTGTATTCCCACAGGTCATATAACAACCTGCATTACAGAGCATCCTTGAGGACCTCCCAGTTCTTTCCATCAGGAGCTGCTTCACCCATCCCACTCGAGATGAAAAATGGCTGCTTTTTAAGAACTTGAAAGAGGTTTGTAACTGCTTGGGTTGGAAGCAGCGTGGGGACCCCCCAAAATGTCAAAACAGAGGCATGAATTGTGGCATAAAAATAGCTCTTCTCTGCCATTTAGCTGAGAAAGGCTCTGCAGCAATCCAAGGAATTCTGTTTGGGATGCATCTGCAGAGAAGTCTCTTCCTGCCCCAAACCTGTTGAGTTCCAATATTCATTTTAATGATCTCATTTTATAAATAATGGAAAGAAAAACAATGCATTCAATAGAAATGAGATTAGAAATAGGAGGGGAATGAATTACAAATGCAAGAGTCTGTAGTTATTCCAAAGAAGATAAATCTCATTTTAAGTGGTCTCCAGTGAAACAGTGTCTTGCTAAGACTAAAACAAACTAAATCTGGTTTTGTTGATAAATAGAAGTGTGTGGCAGTGGCAGGGAGTGTTTTCCAGCACTCTTTGGTTGTCATAGTATCCTGGGACTAACAATACCTGGGGTTTACTCTTGGCCTCGCCACTGTCTCTCTGCAGTAAATCATTTTACACCCTGTGCTGGAGTCGCAGCACAAGCTGGAAAATCAAACTTCAGTGAACAAATGTCCAAATGACACCAGTGTGTGACCCTCGGTAAAGCTGTCACTGACAGGCTTCTGCCTCAGCAGGGTCATGGAGTTCGGACTGGAAAGTGGAATTAGTGGCATTTCAGCAGCCCATGCACAGTTTGCTTCAGACTGTTGTGGAAAAGGCTGTTGGTGGTAGATCTTTTAATTTGGGGCTGTATCTGGTGTGGCGATAACTCTTGTGTGTCAGTCAGTGTAGACAGAATGCCAGTGGTGGCTTGAAAATTCTGTTTTGTTTTGGTTTTTTCTGCTGAGATTTGGCCAGATTTTCTCTCCATGTGAGCAACAAGCAGCAGAAACAGTGTTTGCTTTACAAAGCTCCCCCCAAGTCACTTCTCCGTCTGGTCCTCGAGCTGCAGCGAGGAAGGGTCTGTGTCAGGGATTGCCAAGAGGGACTGAACTGCAAACGCCAGCTCAGCAGGGAGGTAACACCACTACTGTGTTCTCACCTGACTGAAAACACACTGTCCTTTCCCATCCCAAACCTGGTGACTGGGAGGGAAGTGCTGGCAGGAGCCATGATGGGATGGATGGGTGAGGTATCCCTAGAAAGAACGTCCACCCAGGAGCTGGCACGTGCCGAGCCGGGTATGTAGAGCTGCACAACACAACATCCCAGTCAGCAGCCACGTGGGCTGGAGCTGGAGAGTGGCCGACCCTCCTAGCTGGGAGCTAATGGTTCCCTTCAGGATTGCATCATTAGATTCGAACTGAGTCATTATGAGGAGATTTGGGAAAACAAGTCGGAATTCATTACTGAGGAAACACGCTGGAGCTGTTGCAAGGGCCTCCTGTCGGGTGTCGGGTGCTCGGAGGCACGGCCAGGGCCTCACTGCTGGGGCCCAGCACTGCTCTGCCCTCGATGGCAGGAGCTGAGATCCACGAGATCCATGCCCAGTGTGGGCTGGCAGGATTGCCCTCTTATACCACCCACAGCTACTTCCTGCTGCCTCCTGCCATCTGCTTTCCCCAGCACACCTGTTACAGGAATAAACAGAGCCTAGGGCAGGGGGAAACACTGAAACTGTGAAATGTGCTCCCACGCAATCCTGGGCACAACCTCAGGAGCAGCCTCAGCCTCTGCCAGCAGTCACAGCATCCTCTCCTCTGGTGTCCAGCTGCTGGTAGCCCCTTTGCTCCAGCTGGAGGGATGGATTTTTGCCTGTCCTGCTCACTGCCTGTTGCTGCTGCTGTGGGCACAGCTCTGCAGGGTGAGGCTATTCTGCTGTCAACGAAAGCATTTTTGGCAGGTGTAGTGGAGGGGCTGGAAAGGAGTTACCTGCAATTTGCTTCCTCTTTTGTACAGTTCAGAATTTTGTTGGAAACCCAACAAAAGCACTCAGCTGAAATCATCGGTGTTTAGGCTACACCTTGTTCTGTGGAGCTGCCACTGAGCCACTGGATTTCTGTCCCAAGGTCACAAAGTGTTGGCTTCAAAATGCTGGATGAACAGCAACATCCTTGAGGAGGGCAGAGAACGTGGTGTGAAGGATGAGAAAGGTTTGAGTGAGCAGCAAGACAAAAGGAACCTGGGGAGCAATCCAAGGCTTGATTGCAGGTTGGCACTTGGGTACTGACATGTCTGATCATCAATCAGCAGAGATCAATCACTCAGGAAGCCTAAACACCTACCAGGAGTGCAAATTAACATCAGCTTGATGACTAAGAAAACAAGGGCAGAGATAGAGACTGGAGTGGATGGATCCAGGACTGTTCCTTGCCTCTGCAGAAAGGTGTCATCCCAAAATTACTGCTGGGAGAGATCAAGCTGTGGCCGCTGAAGGTGAGCTGGGGTCTTTGCTAATATGTTCATTAAGGTTTGAGGCCTGGGTGTTTGCTGAAAAAGAAGTCCTTGCAAATAAAATAAGCAAATGTTTGCCCGGAAAGGGAATAAAAATAATTCAGAAATATGTTGAGTAATGGTGAAACTCCTCAAAAATCAAATATGGTGAGGAAACATGACAGTGAAACCCTGCTGAAGTGAGCCAGCTGGTGAGTAGTGAAGGCAACAGAGGACAGACTGCTGAGTATTTCCCATCAGTCACTTCCTAGGGATCTCCATGCTGCAGCTGCTTGAAGAGATGATGGATGGCTGATCCCAGGTAAAACCTCTACCAGCTTGGTATGACTCATCAGGAATGAGGAGGTTTAAAGGAATAGAGCATCACAACCCTTACCACCACTGCCCCACATGGTGCTTACCACAGGACTGGCAACAGAAAAGGCTTTGCGTGTCCTCACACCTGCATGTGATGTCAAAGCCACGCAGCACAGGTGACAAACTCATCTGTCTGGGGCACTGGAGTGGCAGTTCACCCTCTGCCCAGTGGCTGCAGGCTCAGGATTGGCTCTACCAGGTGACCCTTCGAAATTAGAGCCACAAAATCAGGTTAACTTTGTGAATTAGAGGTGGTTGCACCCCCTAGAGTGATTTTTTTTCTCCCAAACTCCTACCAAAAAGAGCAGCTGCCTGCAGGGTCTGTTGTTTGTGTGAGGGAGAAACCAGGTAAAAACTTGGTAAATTTGGGTATAAAGGCTTTCCTTTGCTTCCTCAGCAAACAATCTTACTGCAAGTATCTTCGAACCTTCAGTCTCGTTCTGTCTCAGGCGACGCTTAAACTGTCAATAATCCTGAGGCTGCTGTCACAGTGCTGCTCAATGGGGTTGACAGATTATATCTCTAAAGTCCCTTTATTGGACCTTGTTCCCAGAAAAGCTTGCAAATTGCTCTGATCTTACCAGACAAAGGCGTTGCTCACTCTCGGAGTCCTTGGATATCCTACACAATAAGGTAGGAATTGGTGAGAATTACCCGAGATAAAATATCCCTTACAACATCAAAGTTCCTGATCTCTTAGCTGTCAGCTGCAGGTATGTGAAAGTCCTGACAGGCTGAAGATAGAAGGAAGAGATAAAGCAGAAAAAGAAGGGAGGGGGAATAGAGAAATTCTCTGGATGAAAGGTTATATCATTGGATTTGGCACAAAGATGTCAGTGCAGCGGGTCTGCACGGCCAGCTGGGGTGTGAGGGCACTGGGCTTTCACTTCTGAAACGAATCAGTAGCAGCTGAGATCAGGTGACCAAGGACAGATCCTGATCCTTGGCACATCAGTCGACAAGGAGTTGAACATCGACGGTCTTTGTGAGTCCCTTCTAACTCGGGATATTCCATGACTCTATGATAAAGGAAGCAGGAGTAACAGAGACCAGGATACGGCTAAATCATCACATCTTCCCCAGCCCCACACGCTCAGCTGCTGGTTGGTTTTGCCCAGTTAAACAGCTGAAGTGGGTCAGTCCCGAGGGGGATTCACACAAGACACCATCCTTTTGCCATTATTGCTCTGCACATTTAATAATTGACCTCCCTGGACTGTTCACAGGAGCTGTGGCAGGAGAGCTGGGATCAGGCTTCTTCTACCCAATGCCACAATGGATCACTCAACTCGTTGCAAAACTCCAGCTTGTTGGCAGCAAAGCCACAGGTAAGTGTGATTTTCACAAAAACAAAGAGGTCGAACTGAAACAGGATCTGGTTAGTTTGTCTAAAATCCTGCCCTTTCACACCACAAAGATCGGACAGACCTTCCCTCTGCTCACTGCCCCTGCACACCTAATCCTCCTCTAAAACTATGTTTTAGGGCAGATCAAATACCTTTAGGTTCTTAGAAAGGGCTGGTTTTGGCAAATGCACAAAATACTTTTCTCAAATGACATAAATATCGTATGTGATTTGCTGCCTTGCCAAAATGCAAACACACACACATGCTCTCCTAACTAAGCAGCATTCTTTAAAAGTTAAGATCATTGCTTAGAAAGAAATATAGAGCATTTTATAAATCCAAATTGATCACGCACTCCGTGTGTTGAAAATATGTACCAAAAAATGGAACCCCAAAACTCCATTAAACCACTTCTGAGACAATACATCACTGCACCTTTATATTGCACTGAGAGGTTTAACAACCCTTCTCCAGGAAAATATTTTACTAGGTAACAAAAAAAAAAAAAAAAAAAAGTTATTGAAAGCACATATTTGATACTTTTGGCAATTCATTTTACTACTTGCATTTCCAATTCATTGGTATAGTTCATGAAAAAAAATATTTTCGCAATTGGGTCATGTTATTATTTCTCTAATTTTTTTTTTCTACTTGAAAGTCATGATAGGATTTTTTTCTATGAAACAACAAAGACAGACAAAAGCTGCTTGCTTGGTGATCCTGTAGATGTTTTAGGGCCTGCTGTAAATGCAGAATACACACAAACATGCCTACAGGGAATTATGGCATCTTTCTGCTTTTCTGTATAACAGACTTTATATCTGAACAAGTTAAAGTAGAACTGGGGAAGAACCAGTAGGTTGAACCTTCTAGGGAACAAAAAGAAAGTATCTTTTATTAGAATATTAAAATCTTTTTAAAAAATTAGATGATTTCGCTTCAGATCACCTGAACTGTCCCTGGCACTCACCTATGGTGTGACTCATCCTCACCCTCCAGCACAGCTCCTCTCCTGGCTGGTGGGAATGTACCTCTCCAGGGGAAAGCCTGGCTTGAACTTGACCTGCTCACAGGATTCCAGAAGGCAAAGGAATTCCAGGAGAGGAGGAAATAAGCATTTCCTAAGTCAGACTAACAGCAGATCTTCACTGCAAACTTAACTTGGGCTCAGATTCCTTTTCCCACCTAGAGAATAACTTTTCACCCAAAGCTGTTCATTCTTTAGCCTGTTTTATCTGGCCATCATGGGAATGTGGGCATGCACTGCGTTTTGCTTTCCCTTGGGCAAAAAACACACTCATTTTGAAACAAACCTAAATCATAGGTGCAACCCTTCAGTGCCTGCCTGCAATTCCTCCTCCCTTTTCTCTCCCCACCGTCCCCTTTCCTTCACATCTCTCCAAGAAGACTTTGATGGAGAGGCTCCGTGGAAGGACCCAGGTGACATGTGCTCTTGGAAGCTCTGGTGTCCTGCAGGCCTGTTGGTCTGAACATCCACACAGGGATTCCTGCTTATTTAACCAAACTGCTCCTGGACCATATGTGTGTTCTTATACCACTACAGGTAAATGTAACCTTCACTTTGAGAGAGATCCTGTGAGTACCCACGAGCATGTTGTATCCTTGTTTGCCTGGAGAACAGCGATTTTCCATTTTAATTGTTTCCTGTATGGCACATTTCCTTAGATCCCAGCTTCCTGTCAACTCTCCTCCTCACTGCATTTGTTTCCTGATATGTGTGTAATTACAACCATGAAAGTCCATCAGCAAAGGCAACATCAATTTGAAAGATTAATGAATCTCATGCTTTCCCTCTCTCCTCCCCCCAAAATTAGAAAGCCCACTCTGTAGTTTCCAGCACACATCTATCATTACGCACTCCTGGGTCTCAGGTAAATTAGCAACCTGATTCTTTTCCCTGCTGTCACTTAGAAGAAAAGGGCTTCTTATTTGCCATCCAAGGAAAAGTACAGTAAACCTAGAACTACATAAAAGGAAAGTAATCAAATATATTTAACTGTACTCAGCCAAATCCCACTGTTTGTATAGATGTTAGCTGGTGCATTGGAAGAACTAAGGAAGCCGTTTTTTTAATAGGAAATAGTACTTCTTGATTGAAAAGTGCAATGTCTGAGCTACTGTTCTTCTGCTTTATTAAAAGGAGAAGTTCAGCTTTATGTAGAGATAATTTATGTAAGAATGGCAGATATTTTAAAAGAAGCTTCATGTCCTTGCCCTTCCATTAATCAAGTGCAGTTGGGGTGAGCACAGCATCCCTCCGTTTTATTTTCAAAGATGGGAAATGCCTCCTCAATGTCGGAAGTTTCCTTGGATTGTCCTTCTCAGTTCTACCTGAAGGAAGTGGGCAAAATAATTTTAGATAAGCCACTTCCTACATATCAGAGGGCACCACCTCTCCAAATTGCAAAGAACAGCTTACAGGGTGTGGGGATAATGTAGAGGCAGACTGAATATCGTGAAGGAACATCCTGGGATTATCTCATGGACATTATAACCCTGGTGAGGGCTGTAGGAGAGCAGAGAAAGCCTTCAGCTGGTGCTGGGACCACTGGTTTTGGAAATGTATGGACAACATCACGGCAGTGCTTGTACAAGGGATGCTCCTTCCCCTGGCAGCTGGTTGTGTGGGAAAGGGAGAATGCGCCACCTCTAGACGGCTGCGGTCGGTGGTCACACACACAGGATCTTCCTCATGGAATTCCCTCCAGTGCCAGAGCACACAGAGTGCATGGACCAGGACTAATCTCTTTGGGAAATATACCCAAATATACCCAGACCCATCTCCTCACCCTCAGGACCAAATTATCTTCCGGGTGTCCCTGTGCAAACAGTGCGAGTTCTGCTGTGGAAATGTTTGATTAAGATGTTCCAACACAAGCACTGAAATTCAGGTCCACAGACTGAGGGAAGGCCTCCCCTGACCTGTAGTCTCACCAGCACACAGCTTTTCTCAGCTCAGTTTTGTGTTCAGCAGACACTGGCTTGGGTGCTAAACAGCCAGGTAAGCGACTGGGACTCTGCAGGGAGCCTGGTTTCTCCGGGATGATGAACCTGCTCACTCTGATGTTCATGGGCATAGCAAGACATTATGATTGCAGACTCCACTTTTACTTTTCTCGGATGAAACACAACTCAATGTTGTTTCAGTTCTTTGGGAAGAGGAAGGAGGCAGACAAGAGCCTCCACAATGGTTTTTTACATGCCTGAGTCAAATTACCTTCTCTTCTGCGGGGCTTCTTCTGAAGTAACAGACTGTACTGTAACCAAATATTGCCATGCAGGAAAGCCATTTTCCATCCAGCAAGGAGGCTTCTTCCTTCTCAGCAGCCACTGAAAAGGGCCTTTGTTCTCGGGCTGAACACCTGGAGAGTGTTATCAGCAGTGGCCTCTCTGGGCCGGCGCACTGAGCAGCTGTGACAAAACCCAGTGGCACTGGCATCGGGGTCGGCAGCAGCACCTAGGAGCTGCTAGCACCCAAAAAACATCCGGTTGGGCCATTGCATGGGTAACTCTGGGTGGTTCCCCTCTTCCGTGGGGACTGGGGAAACCAGTCTGGTCTGTATTTTCCTCCTTTTTACATCCTAAAATGAACAGCCTCACTCCCAAGGGTCTTTAGACAACCTCAAGGATGTGACACCTCTGTGGGGAGTGGAGAATGAGACTTGGGCATCACCTTTCTGGAGAAGCTGGTCATGTGAAGGGCTGACTCAGAGCACTGGTGTCCGGGGCACGTGGTTTGAAACTACACCTCAATGAGTACAAGGTGGAACTGTTGCCTGGCATGAGGGGTAGGACATCCAGCAGAGGTAGGACAATCGATCACCTGATAAGACCAAGGACAAGATTGCACAGCAGCCGATGTGACCCTGTGCACAGCTTTCTACTCTGTCTATACTGTCAGCACCACTTCTCTTTGTGTGCATGAAAAGACAGTCAGACCCACGACGGCTCAGAAACTCAAGGAAACCCAACTCATTTGGCCCATCAGGTAATTCCCTGAAGGCAGAGGGTGTTTTTCCATACACTGCACTGTACAAACCATCACTTCCAGAGATATCAACTTCAAAATCAGGAGATTTTAATTCTTTTGCTGCATTTACATGACTAAAAGAAAAATCTGCACAGGGTGAGGAAAACTGAAGAGTCAGAAAGCAGAAGCTGTCAGTGGATCATCCATGGGGTGACCTGGAGAGCTGCTGGCACCAGCTGAGTCCGTGCTGGGTCTGTGAGGGTTTTACCAGTGGCCTCAGGGGGGATTGTATCTGCAACCTATGAGTTATTTAGCAGGTCCAGATCTACAGACCTTTCTCAGTGTATTAATTTTCCACTGAAGTCACAGGCCAGGCAGCCCAAATAAAGAAGAAAAAAAAACCAAACCCCAAAAACCACAACATAATTCTTCTTTTCCTCATAACCCGGATAAAATTTTGACTCCTACAAGGGAGTCATACATTGGGGGATTTCAGCAATGCCTCACTGCAGGATGAACAGCTCTGCAAAGTATCTGTTGTGAAGCAGTTCTGCCAAATACCGAGAGAAAATTGCATAATGTGAAAAGGAGCAGACCACAGCTGAAGCTTCATCATCCACAGTGGCAGTTCGGCATGAACATCATGAGTTCTTCCATACTCTGTGGCATCATTTGCATTTTCTTTGGACTGGAGCAGTGAAAGAACAAACATCTCAAAAGGTTCAAATGAGACCTTTGAGTGCCAGCACTGAGTCCCTGTAAGGTTCAGATAAACAAACAAATTAACATCCTGCAGAAGCTTTGCCTGGGACAAACCACCATTTCTGTGTCCCTATTCCTGCGGTTTGTAGCGTAGGGGCCACTTTAATCCTTGGTCTCTCTCCAGGCATCAGTACCAGCTCTCCCATGACTATGTTTGCATCTCTTTCTTCCTTGCAAAGGGAAAATTTCCAGGTTTGTTCCTTTTAACTTTGTTCGAGGTAGCACTCTTGACAGAAGGACTTAGTGTCTATTTAGTGTCTTTGCAAGGAAAAGGGAGAAACTTCTCGGTTACATAAAAGTTTGTATCAAAATTCAAGAATCCGGATTAATCATAGAAGACTTGCCTTGTATCATTCAGTTTGTTTGAATAGCTTTAAAGATTAAGCAGATCCAAGGCCTAACAGAACCAGAGCCAATAAAACAATAGCTGAGATTTCCCTTTGAAACAAAATATACAGGTGGTTTCTGTGAGTTTCTGTGTCTATCTGCCCGGCTTTTTTATTTTTATGCCGTATCCAATATCACAGAACCTGGCAGTAGAAATCATATAGCAATTTGTGAAAGCTTGTTGCTGTTCTAGATATCATATAGTCTGTTCCACACCAGCAAAGACAAAACCAATGCCTTTACTCCTCAAGTTTTCAGTCAAAAGGATAATGATCTCTGGTAACAAAATATTTGGCAGTAGCATTATTTAAAATGCACAGAGGAAATGTTTGTCCCTAATTCAAGGGACTGTGGTCACACAGTATCTATTCACTTGGTATTTACCAGCGAATGCCAAAGGCTAATCTGCAAAAGCCCGGGAATAGAGTTAAGTTTATCACACTCCGTCCTTAACCCATCTCATTGTACAGGAGGAAAAAAATAGTAATTACTGAATTTCTTTGTGGCCAGAGAACTTATAAACCGTGTTATACCCAGCAGGCTCTAATGGCTCCTTCGGTAAGTATCTAATTAAGCGGTTGGGGTGTTGGTTTGGGTTTTTTTCCTTTCACCGCATACTTTTGTGTTTTAAAATCCCTTTGCATTAAACGACTTCTCGAGTTTTCCAAATTTCTCACACGGACAGGAGAGGGAAGTAAGGAAAAAAGCGAAGGGGAGATTTCGGTCGTGGGAAAAGGAGGCAGAGGCGAGGATTTTCAAAGGCTAAAGGCAAATCCTCCCCGAAATCTCCATCTAAAACACCGAAAACCGCAGCTACGGTCTGCCTGGGACCGCTGGCTGGCTGGGCAGGGGAAAATAAAGCCTTCCCGGGGGCGGATGGCTGCGTTTGGGTAGGAGGGGCACTCCCCCAAAGCCCAAAGCGGTTACAGCACCTCGACGGCTTTGAACGGTGCAAATGCGGACTTGGGGCGGCTTTGCCGAGCCTGCTCGGCACCTCCCGCCCGCCGGTCCCCCGAACCCCCGTCCTGCCGCGGAGCAGCGGAACGCGCCGAGCGGTGCCGGGAGAACGCACGCTCGGGGTGGGGAGAAACAGCCCCGGAATGGGGGGAGAGAGGCCGAGCGTCAGCCCCGCTCCCTCCTGGCCTCTGGGGAGGATGCTCGGCCTCGGAGGGGGCGGCGGGAGGTGAGAAAACTGCGGATCTCCGGCCCAGAGAACGCTGCCTGCTCCCGGGAAAACTACCTGCTCCGGGAAAGCGCCTCGCTGCGAGCCACGGGGCCGGTCCCCGCCGCTGCCACAGCGGTCCCAGCGGCCACCGCCTGCCCGCAGCATCGCTGCTCCTCCGAGCACTCCGGGGACACCCCCGCCCTCCCGGCCGAGCTTAAACCCGGCGAATCGGTTTTTTTTTTTTTTAATGGAACCACGTCGAGGTGCCAGAGATGGGCTGGAAGAGGCTGGGCCCCCGCATCCCGGCTCGGTCCCGCATCCCGGCTCGACCCCGGGCGCACCTGCCCCGACCCCGGGGCTGAGGGTCTCTGCCGGGGCGGCTCCTCCCCTGCGCCCCCGATCGCTCCGGCCCCTTCTCCCTCGTTAGGGAAGTGTTAGAAAGTTGCTGAAGTGCGAAATGAGCCTGCGAAACCTCGTTGTCCTCATTAAACTCTGACAAGGAGGGTGACAAGAAGCAGCGGAGGGGAAACAATGCGGCAGTGTTGGGGAGAGCCCCGCGCCGGGGCAGCCTTTGTGCCCGCACACAAAAGCTCTTGTTTG
>VZRE01014057.1:89007-281846 GCA_013396775.1 Cephalopterus ornatus
GGCGGTGGCCAATGGGGGGCGGGCGGGCGGCGCGCGCGGCGCTCTTAAGGCGGCCCGGGCGCTGTCAGCGGGCAGAAGGCGCGCGGGCTCGACGGCGGGGCCATGGCCGCCCTCAACGGCGCCGTGGAGAACGGGCAGCCCGACAGGAAGGTGCCGCCGCCGCTCCCGCGGCCCCTGCGCAGCCTGGAGGTGAAGTACACCAAGGTGAGCCCGCTCGCCGGAGGGGGGCGGCGGGGCCGGGCGGCGCCGGGGCTTGGTGGAGTCAGGGTGGAGGCGAGGTGTTAGATTTTTTTAATGCAAGGTTTTCACCCTCGGTGTTGTTTTTCTTAGGTTCTTTTATTCCTCCTGCTACCTGAGACAGTAGTTTTATGGGGGTTAGAGGCTGAGTGAGCAGGTGACAGTGGCATTTCCAATGGCGCAGCTGTTGCCCCAGTCCCTAAACCCCAAAAACTAACTTTTTTTTGTTGTTGTTTTTTTGATAAAACGGCCCCACTGACCCTGTTGTGCTGCCTCAGGTGCTCTGGGCTCCTGTGTTGCCTGACACCGTCTTCCGTCCCAACCCACCCTTGAGTGCCTCCAGCCTTGCACTAGTGCTCAACGAAATTGAATTTGGATGGGGCGAGCCTGGGCAGGGAGAGGAGGGGGTTTTATCTCTCAGGAAGCTGCTTGTCGCAGTTGTGTTCGGCTGTCCTTGACCTGGTCTGCAGCTCCTTTGCTGGGAGGAGGCTCAGTGCCAGGGGTGGATTTGGGTTCTGGCAAGCCTGGAGAAGGACCAGTGTCCAGCAGGACTGGGCCTTATGGAAGGGCTTTGCCATGAGACTGGAGCCGTCCTGCAGCTCTAGAAGTGGTGCTCATGTGAGTCTTTTTGGTGACTCTGTCCTAACAGAGCTCCTCTACGGCCTCCCTGTGGGATGAGGAGTCAGGCATTGAGCCTGTACAAACCCTCACCTCTCCCCTCTTCATTGAGCTTCCCTTTAAACAGTCGCTCCTGACCTTTTGGATTAAACCAAAGGCTCCTGAGCTTGATAACTCCATGCCTCAGAGGTGAGGCTGGCATGGAGCTGAGCAGGGCTGCAGAAATCCCTGCTCCCAATGCAGCTGCAGCTCCGCGATCGCCGGGTCGCTTTTTGTTCCACAACAGCCTGACCCGCTGCCTTGCGCAGTGGGGAAAAAGTCCCAGCTGGTTACGCTGCTAGGGAGCCTCAACTGCCATAATTTCGACTTTGTGGCTGGACTAAAAGAGCTGAAGGGGCTGAATGAGTGTGTTACCGTTGCATTTTTGTGTTAAGTGTTAAAAAAAAAGGAGAATTTGAAGATCATTCCCTTGCAGCGAGAAGGAGTAAACAGCGATAGCTTATCCGGTGAGGTGTTGATTTGAATTATGCATCCAAAGTGGTGAAACAGATTAGCGATTAGTAGTAATCACTGGACTAGATTAATTTTTAACATCCCCAGTTTATCTGCTCTTTATTTGTGAGATAAACTTGTCATTTAGCAGCAAATTGGATCTGCAGCTGCTGGTTGCAGAATGGCGTAATGCTGCACAAACAGCTCTTCCCCGCGTCCAAAATGGACACGGCCATTTGAGTTCTTCTTAAACATCCAAACGTTCTGGTTTTTGTTATTTTTATTGTTGTGAACGCTTTTAAACACTCCTTAGGGACCTTATCCTGCAGCCGTGTATGTTTTAAAACACGCAGTTTTATTCTCCGGAGTTTTGCCAGAGACTCTGTGGGCTGGAAGTATCAAGGTAGTCTCTTAAAAGTGGAAACCAATGTAAATTAAAAGTGGGAGTTTGATGTTTGATCTGATGCTGCTGGTGCATCTGAGTAAATAAAGAACAGCAGTCAATTTTCATAAAACTTCGAGGGGTTTTGTACAAGCTCTGAGTTTCACCAGATGTTTACAGCTGACGGCGTGTTTTCCTCTGCTTAGAGGAGATTTTTATTTTTGGTTCTACCAGTTACGGGGTTGGGGGAGAGGAAAAAATTTTCAACAAAGATCTTTCTTATAAAGCAGCTTAGGGCTTGTCAGGGATGTGTGATGGAAGTGATCTGTCCACAATTCCTTGTCTCAAATCCTGGGTATGCAGCATGAACAGCTGATAAATCATTCGATTTGATTTCAACTCCTGGCACCAAAGGCTTGGGATGTGTGGTGCAATTCCCAGAATGATGCCAGTGTATATGTTACATTTAAAACAGCCTGATCCTGTCACTCTCATGTTTTATTACTTGCAGAGATATCTTTTTCCCATAGAATTCATGTTGAATGCGAAGGAAAACCAGTGTCCTTCCCCAATCCTCAGTTTGTGAGCATATACCTGATGCTTTAATTTTACAGTTCCTGTCATATCTCCTGTGTTTATAATGTGACTCTTCTTCATTAGTGAAACAAAGAAAAACTGAATTTAAAATGTGTGAATGTTAAAGTGGAGCACTTGGATAACAGAGGTAGTTCAGGAGCATTGGTGCCTTAAACTGGAGTTAATATTTCTAACATTGTATCTATTCTTGTGACTTCCCCTGGCAACATCTTTGGCAAAATGGTCTTTTTCTTGGCCTTTGTGAAACAGGTGGGTCCAACTGTGCAGCTTCTGCACCAGTTACATTTTGCATGCTTTTTGCAGAAATAGTAAGAAAAAAGCACTTTCAGAAGAAAAAACTGCCCAAGGAAAGAAAATTATGACCCAAAGCAATGGGAATTCCGAATGTAAGAGATGCAACATTAATCTCCTGGTGGTGTGTAGAGACTCATAAACAAGATTGCAAATGTGGATGACTTCCAAATAAAAGTACTAGCTTGCAGCCACCAGCAGGCTACTAATAAAGATTACTTCATCTAATCTTACTTGAAGTATATTTATAAAATATAACACTGCCAAGTTAGATCACAGTGTGGATAAGATGCATGTTGAATCAATTAATTGTATATAGGTATTCATGTTCTGTTTACAGTGAGTAACAACACTCCAGTATTTAATGCATTTTCAGTTACGCAATGCTGGGACTGTTTGTTCTTGCTCTGGAAATGCAATATTTTGAAACACTTAAATCTTGTCACAGATAACTCCAAGTGACGTGGGAGGCTTGATCCAGCCTGTGACAAGGCATGGTGGGGTAGAACTGAGCCAGTCCCCACCCTCCTCTGGGTGCTGCCGGAGGGGGGAGCAAGATGTGGAAGTAGCCCAGGGCACGATACAAACAGCCAAGGAATATTGTGCAGTGACATGTAACGAGGGGCTCCTTTTGCTTGAACCATGCCAGCTTTTCTTGGTGTCTGCTTGGTGCTCCCATGGAAATGTACTTCAAAACCCTCCTGTTTCTTATTGCCAAGTCACAGTGGTGAGTGGTGTGTGGTGTGAGCCCCATCCTCTGCCTTCCTCTTGCTCAAAACCAATGGGATGCACAAAGTTTGGAAAAATGTTTCTGTGTTACAGTCTGCCTGGCAGAGGGACTGAGCACACTTGACTCTGCCGCTGATGGAAATTGAAGAGCTTTGGGACCTTTGAGAAACACTTGTGGTTTTTTTGTCTACATCAGTGTTTTCTTTCTCCTGCCCATCCCACTTCCCTTGCTCTCTCTCTCTTCAGATATTTATTAACAATGAATGGCACGAATCTACGAGTGGAAAGAAGTTCCCCACCTACAACCCTTCAACGCTGGAGAAAATTTGTGACATTGAGGAAGGAGACAAGGTAAGTGTTGTTAGAAAAGCAGTGCAGAAGACCGTTTCCAAAGCACTTCTTTTTTGTAGGGAAGCACACAGAGGAAAAGCTGAGTTTTAACAACAACATCCATCTGGCCAGACTGATTTGAAGGTCTGGGGCACTGGATGTGCTGCTCAAGAATTACATGGGCTGGGTGGGATCAATCCTGTCCGGCTAGTCAGAGGCACTTTCCCTGGTAGGAACTGGCTGCTGAGTGCTGTCAGAGGAATGAGATTGAGCATCATTCTTGTGGCATGGACTGGAAGGGAGCAGCCAGCCTGAGGAAATAGCAATGACGGTTTATGCACATCCCTGACAGGACTTGGGCCTTGTGTTGGGAGTGGTTTATACACCAGCTGCACAGCAGCCTGTTGGACACACTGAACTGAAACTTGTCTCCTTATAAACAAAGTCAACAAATAACCTGAGTGCTTGGGGGAATTTGAGCTCAGTCATGCAAACACTGACCACTTATTGCTGGAGATGTGGTGCTGCTTTTCCAACTGGTGTTGTGGGTTCTGGCCTGCTGTACAAATGTGGCAACTCCTAGTTAAAACCAAACCAAGAGCTCTAGCAGTGGTTGGCTGGCCCTGGTTTGCTGTAGATCAGCCTGGGCTATAACAGGGTTTGGTAACAGTTCGAGGTGAGGAACAATCAGAGGTGACACTTTTTGTCCAAAACAGCTCATCACATAGGGGCCAACTGGTCTGCCCTACGGAAAAGGGCTGGCCCAAGAACTGGCTTTTTGCAGGGTGTCATGGAAAGGTGACTCAGCTGCTGTGCTGTACCAGGGCTTTGGCAGCTCATTGCTATGGGCAGTGTGGCCATTTCTGCCCACACTGAGATCTTTTTGTGTCTATGCTTGTCCAGCACTTGTGAGGCCCAATGCCTGGTTTCCAGTGAGGTAGCTGCCCTGGGGATCCTTTCCTAGTAGGACTGAGACTAGCTGAGCAGGGGCAGTGCGTTTTCTGGTATTGTACTATGTAGAGTATAAAACCTGGCCATTCTGGAGATGGGAGCAAACTTGCTTGGGAATACAGTGCAGTGTTGTGTAAGGTAGCTGTGCTTTTTTGGATGGCACTAAAGGCAGCCTCCAGGACTTACTGCCACGGGGGATTTTTGTATCCATAGGGAAATTACAGATCTAGACAGAACTAAACATTATGTGTAATTTCATTATACTGACTGGGTAGGACACAACTGTGTTTAATTGCAGTGGCATGTAAATAGTGGAGTTGAAGCTGACTCTGATGCAACTGTATTTTGACAGGCACAAACCATGACACTGTTATTGTTCCCTGAGCTAAGTGTCTCCTCAAGCAGCTACAGAGGAGCATTCCGTGCCTGCTTCTTACTGTCTGGCTTAAAGAAAATTGTTACGCAGAACTGAAAGCCCAGTTTTGCAGCTTGCCTCCTTGAGATTTGTCCCTGCCTGGATTTGGCTTTTAGCTTGCAGGAGAGTCACTGTAAACCTTTCCTTGGGGTGAGTCATTGGATCCCTCTGCCCCTGGATACTCAGCATGGGTGGCTCACTCCCTGGTGCATGGAAATTGCAGGAAAGAATGTCAAGTAACTCTGATTCGGGTGCTGAAAGCCTCTTCCACCCCTTTATATCATACTTTTAAAAAACCCCTATTTTTTTCTGTAAGTAGGTTTTTCCAAGGAACTGAGTGGGATTAGACCTGGAACTGGATTAGTTAGAAAGCAGTCATGGGTGAGAACCATCCCCAAATAGCTGTTTGGCTTCTGGTGATGCCATAGGACAGTGGGACACGGTCAAGCTAAGTCCTCTGAGGCTTCATTTTCCCTGGTTGGACTTCCCCCCCAGATGTAACTGCAGTCTGCTGGAGTCACTGCAGGAAGTGGTGAGTTGTGTTCGGTGGTGCTTTCCAGTGTCCTTCCCCATGTGCCACCACACTTGTTGTGCTGCTGAGTGCCACCCCAGGGATGGCAGTTCCTGGTACTGGCTCTGGCTTCGGTTGTGCTGTGCCAGGTTTGGCTCTGCCTTCACAGCAGGATGGGAGCAGAACTCCACTTTGCAAACCCTCAACAGAAACCTGCCCCTCCCTGGCCATGCATAGTGTTTTGCTTAGGCTGCACGTGAGGGGTGGGAATTTGGCAGCTGATATCTCAGTGATGACAGTTCAGTCTGGTGTTGAAACTTGGCCAATGCTTTATGAGCCTTGAAGCAAAGGTTTTGTTGTTTGTTCTTTACTTACAGTATTGTCCTTGATGGAACAGTTGAGGGATAAAGAAAAGTCTGTGTGGAAAAAGAAGCCCTGGAAATAAAATGGCAGATATCTTCACTGGATGTTGGGAGGCTTTTTACCTCCCAGAAAGTGTCTTAGTGTCCAAGTGTTTGCCAGGTTGATAACAGAGAAGGAATAACTTTCTCCGTTAGACTTCTGCCCCATGGGAGTGGTGAAGCCCCAGAATTCCCACCTTGTCTTCATGTTACCATGTAAAAGCAGGAATACTTGTGCCATCATAATGTCTCTGGTGCTGTCAATAAAAATTGGAGACAGGCTTTTTCCTTCCAGCATCTTGCTGACATCCATCAAAGGCAGGGCAAAAGTGCTCCTTCCTCAAAGGAGTGACCAGCTCGGCTGGTGGCCTCCAAGCACGGGCAGCAGGTCCTCAGCTGCGACTGTGGAGCAGACTCGATGTTGTGGAGTGTCTGTCATGGTCATTTCCAAACAGCTCACTCTCACATGTGGACCTTTGAAGGGTTGTGAGAGGGATTTGTCCACAGTCAGCCTGTCTTCCTCAGATTGTAGTGTCAGGCTGAGGTAAGACTCCAGCAGACTCCAATGCCCTCAATAATGATTTTGGATACTTGGGGCTGTTAAGATGCTCTTTGTGGTGGTTTTGAACTCAGGTTCAGAAGTTAGAGCAGTGCAATGTGTGGACTGTTTGCAGGGGAGCAGGTCAGGGAAATTCTTCTAATTGAGAAACTGTGACATGCTTGTGCCCTGGGTCAGAAAAGTGCCTTTCCAAAGATGTGCACAGTGGAGGTTTTTTGAAGGAGTTGTAGTTGAGTTGAAGGAAGATGGTCTCCACTGGCTGTGCTCCACCCTTGGTCTCCTTAGTGACCCCAGTGAAGCACTGTGGGACACCCTGAGACTGAAGCAGAGTGAGGATTTTTTTTGCAGGTGTTTTCCCCACTCACAAAGCCAGTGAGTTTTGACTGTAAGGAAGACACAGGAGAGAGGAAAAAAGGGCAGGGGAGAAGGGGGGCAGCGATGAGCAGGACTTCAATGGAAGTGGAGGAGGAGAACAAAGAACAGTGTGATTTTTATCCAGGGGGTAAAAGGTATGTGGTTGTGTAACTGGGGGTTGTATCATAATGCAAACACCAGGGTGGGTATGAAGGTTTGCAGGCACTTCCCAGGACTTCAATGCTTGACTTCACAATCTTAATATTCTCTTAGTGGAGCTTTTTAAGTAATGCTAAATGTGTTATAGATACAGATTGAGCACCAGGATGCAGAGGATCTCCTCCTCCTGTGGTTTTGTGTACCACAATGTGTTCCTGGCACCTTGACAGTTACGAGTCCCTTTGTCACGCCTTGTGCCTACCTATTGCAACACGCCTGCAATGAACATGCCATTCAGACTCCCCTAATGCCTAGTCATAACAGGATGGATTAAGAATGGCATTTCAGCCTTCCTGAAGAATTTCCTTGTTTTTTGCTGGTCTCTCAGCCCTGTTGAGCCTGTGCAGGCTCTCGGGATCTCACTTGGTGCTGCTACCCCTAAGGGTGTTTAGGGAAAGCCTGTTTGCTTGTGTGACAGTGACTGCAGTCCCTGAGCTGCTGTTTGTACCCAGCATGTCTGAGAAAAGAGACAAGAATGAAGACAACCATCTACAGGAACTGCAACAGGACTTGTGCTCCCATGTTTAGAGGATGAGGAAGATCTGGACATGCACTAAAGTCCTCTGCCCACACAACCATCTCATCCCTGTTCTCTGAGTGCCAGGGTGGAGGGAAGACCCTCAGTACCAAGGGCATAGTGCCACTGCAGACCCAGTTCCCTGCAAGTCAGTGCTCCCAAGCTGATCACAGAACTAATTAGTTACTGCAAAGGGAAGACTTATTTAAGCCTAACAGGCTTTATATGTTCCTTTGCCTGCTTTGTCACATAAAATATTGCCTTCTTTCAGCTTGAGCCTTCGATTCCAGCAGGCAGGATGGGGAGTACCTGAGTGTGCAGTGGCTAGTGGTGCCTTCTGGCTTTCATGATGTGCCAGTTTGAATCCAGATCAGCTCAAGTGGAGTGAGCAATTCTGAAGGCCTGTTGTGCCTGTGGGTGACAGGCCCCAGGCAGGATGTGCCTGTCTGCACTCAGTGGCTCCTCACCACCTCTGCCTTACCAGCATCCTTGGCTAGACCAGAGCCATTCTGTAGCAGCACAAGTTTCTTCCAATAATTCCCCAGCAGTGGTCTTCCAAAAGGGTGCATTTCTTCACTATAAATCAGGCTATTTCAAAGCTGTGTCATCTTTTTATAAAGAAAAGGAGCCGACTTTAAGCTGCCATTGCCTTTGGTGATGACTTGCTGTTTTGACCGAGAACTTTTTGAGGTGGCAACATGTCTCCCTATAACATTTTTTTTTCTTGGTTGAGCACCACGCATCTCCCCATGAGGGGAGAGTGGCCATACCTTGATGGATCAGTGCAGAGGCTTATTTCCTAATTGTGTCCAAACAAGACTTGACATTAGACATAGGTGAGAGCAAATGGCAAAGTTCTGTGAGGAACAATCAAGGCTCCTTTCCCACCCTTTTGAGCATATATTGCAGTGAGGTGCAAGTTCTCAATCAGCTGAAGTGAGGCACAGGCTGTGCCAGACATTACATACAGCAGGAGTCTGTCCAAAGCTTTATGGATGCTTGGGCTACAGCCTTGGCCTTGTGGATGTTGGTGACAATGTTCCTGTTGATTCCATTGGATCGTGAGGTTGCCCTTGGCTTCACTTTTTTAATCAATGTATGTGGGATGAAGGGAGGAGTCCAGGGTCTACTGTGGCCAGAGAAAATGCATGAAGCTTTGGAGGATGGTGCTGTGGAAAAAGAAGCAACTTGCTGCCTGCTTAAGTAGTAACTTGGGTAAACAGAGTTAGATTTGGTCCAGAGGATGGTGAAGCTGTAGGGAGATGAAGGGAGAATGGAACCAAGTGTGTGTAGGTGAAATGCCTTTGTCATAGCACTGAACAGCAAAACCTTTCCCATCTGGTAGAAATGTTCTGGAAGGGTTTTAGGATCTAAGGGAGCTTTTTAGTGTGTTAACTGCCATTGGCATGGGTTGCAGGGGGACTGAATGGTGGGATCTGAGCTGTGATTGTTCCCCTGGGTAAAACACTGATCTCACTGGGGGATTTTCCTGCCCACACTTGTTTAGAGGAGGCTGATTCCTGTGGGCTAGTGGCCTGTTTTGCTTGTTTCTCTGTCTCCCCCAGTGTCACATCCTTTATTGGCAGGAACATGATTCTGGATTATTTTATAAACAAATCAGTTACATTAAATTGCCCTTGCAAGACCCTATTGGTACTTTGACCTCAAGGTTGTTTATGAGCCCAGGCCAAACCTAAAACATATTCCAGGCTTGGATTCAAATCCAGGAGTAAAATGGAAGTGGTTTTGTTGGACAGCTTGGTTTTAGCCATCACAGCATCAATAAGGAACCAGCCCGAGTGGGGTTTCTGTGCCATTGTCCAGCTCCTTCCTTGTAACCTGAGGTTTTCTTGTTTATGTGGTACTGTAGCCTGATGTGGATAATGCAGTGGAGGCAGCGAAGGCAGCATTCCAGAGGAGCTCTCCGTGGAGACAGATGGGTGCCCCAAGCAGAGGACGACTCCTGCACAAACTGGCTGATCTTCTGGAGCGAGACAGAGTCATCCTGGCAGTAAGTACTGGGAGCACTGACAGACCAGCAACAGTTGGCTGATAATTCAGCTCCATCCCTCTGATGCATCCACATCTACCTAACATTTTTCTTTTTCTCCCTTTTATGAAGGGCAGAAGAACCCATATAGGAATCATGACTTTCTTCCTCTTTCTGCAGGATGACCTTATATAGTTGACTTCTCCAAAACTTTAGTTATTGAAGTGATATGGATATTAGTACTCAAATTTTCAAAGCAATAAACACACTTTTTCTTAGCTTAACAGTCATTAATGTTCATAGCTGTCTCCCAGCTCTTATCTCTTAAAAAAACACACTAAAACAATGAAACAAAACCAACCAAAACAACCCCAAACCACCACAGCTGACTCAGTCTTTATTACAGAAATGCAGGGCCAGTTTAACACTTGTGCAAATTCCTTCCCCTAAAATGGGGGGCTGGAAAGGGAATCTTTCGCTTGTTGGATATTATCCAAAGTTTAAAATGTAAGTGGGAACTGTTCCTTTCCCTACTGAATCTACTGGCTCAGGAAAATCTGTTTATAGATGGATGTCTGCACTGAAAAACTATTG
Organism: Cephalopterus ornatus; assembly: GCA_013396775.1. Lineage (NCBI taxonomy): Eukaryota > Metazoa > Chordata > Aves > Passeriformes > Cotingidae > Cephalopterus > Cephalopterus ornatus. Next base: position 99,195 of record VZRE01014057.1, read on the forward strand.
CTAATGGTTCCATGATCCTGTCCCAGAGGAGTCCTGCTGGTGTAGAACAAGGGGGTGAGAACCTGAGCTAAAACATGCTGCAGTTCGTAGGAGCCTTTAGACTCCACGGGCGTTGTACATCTTTGCAAATCACACTCCCAGATCCTCACCTTAGGGCTGCTGTCGCTCCATACCCGAGCTTGTGGATCTGAGCACTCTCCAGTTCAATGCTGCACTTTTATCTTCACGGGAATGGCATTTATGACATTCTGTGCTGTTAGACGTGCAGGTTCCTGAGCCAGGGTCCTGCTGAGGTCAGTAGGAATTACATACATGGGATGTGCTTAGGAGCCTCTACTTGTATGACTGCTTTGAGTTGAGTTTTTCTTTCCCCATCACAGTGTCTCTCAACCACATGACAGCTTTCGGTTTCAGCAGGACAAAACCCAAACTATTTGGATCTAAAGGCAATTCTGGCCAGCAAATAGAAGGGGGGGGGAAAAAATGTGTGTATGAATAAACCCTGTTCATTTTTGCTCACTTTTTGATGTGACTTTAGAGGATCCTACTTTTTCCATAACCAGAACACTCACTTTGAGCTTTCTCTGTCCTTCTGGTCTGGGAGGGCTTGTTTGGCATTGCTGTTTGAACTGCAGAACACCAGCCCTTAGCTGCCTTGGCTGAGTGCTAAGTAATGACTTATAAAAATCAGTTGTTTTAGCAGACATTCAGTGGATAACAATCCCAGTCATTCCAAGGGGAATGTCTGTTCAAGGGCTGTTTGGACCCTAATGTCTGTGGAAGATGACGGGGTATGACTTCATATGTAAACAAAGATGTTCCAATCTACCAAGGGATAGTACTTCCTTTATGGATGTGCTGGCCATTTGTACCAATATCCCATTTAATGACCTGTGTGGAGAACAAAGCATTCCCTGAGCTAATGTCCAGAACAGTGCAAAGGACACAGGCTGAGCCTGGACTCTGTTTGGAGCTGCTCAGCACCAGTGCAGCTTCAGTGGAGCAACTTCTGCCTTGCCTTGGTCTCAGCACAGATCTGAGCCCGGAGGTTACTTCACCAGAACTCTGTAAAAAATGTGTTTTCTATCATTGGACAAAAGAGGCTTTTCAGAGGTTGGGTTTAGGGTTATGAAGTAGAAAAAATAGAACTTTTTTTCACATAAAAGGGTCTGACTGATTTCAGTGACACCATCTGGAATGCAGAACATCTGCGTTGGAGGGTCACTTATGGTGAAGTCATGACTGGCTTTGTTTCTGACCGGTGCCCCAGACCCCCTGTATCCCACCCACACTCACCTTCTGGGGGCTTCTGGAAGGTGAACTTTCATCACAGCCACTGCACAAAGCGACTTCTGCATGGATCAGAGTTATCTGTTCTAGTCTCCCTTCTGCCTAATTTGTATTACAAGCTCATTCCTTAAATATAAGAGGAGGGAAGAACACCTCGTGTGTTCAGAATAAGGCAAATTAAAGCTGAGAAAGACTTACTCTAAAAGCTTTTTTTTTTTTTTCCTAAAGAAAAAACCCATTAATTTGTCTGAAAGTGCATGCAACTTGGTTTTTTTTTTTGTTTTTTTTTCAGACTCTGGAAACAATGGACACAGGAAAACCTTTTCTGCAGGCTTATTTCATTGACCTGGAAGGCTGTATAAAAACACTCCGGTATTATGCTGGATGGGCTGATAAAATCCAGGGCAGAACTATCCCAGTGGGTGAGTTGTGAGTTCCTTCAGACCCATTTTTTTGAGCTGGGATGGGATCAGACTTGAGGGGGTGGGAGGGAGATCCAAGGAAAGGCTGGCTTCTGAAAACCTGCAAGAATAGCCTGCACTTCCTCGCTGTCTCAGGATGCGTTTTAAGCAGAGGTGTTTATATTTAAACTAATGGAAGAACTATGTCAAGGCCTGGATAGATCTCTGAAAAATAATGGATGAACTCTTCTGCTGCTTTTTTGACAGAGAAACCTTTTTGGTTTTAAATCCAGATTAACTCTTAAAGAAAACACCCCACACATTATAGGGGAATTTATTTGTAGGGATCACTGAAATGAATTAAGATGCCAGAGAGTGTAAGAACTGAGGTTTCTGGGGAGAATTGTGTGAAGGCAGCAGAGCTTGTGCCATTGCAGGTGCCACAGGGATGTGGCAGAGGGTTGATGTGGAATCCACGAGCGTCTCCCACCTCACTGATGTTCCTGCAACTCTGGCACTTCTGGCTCAGATGCTCAGAGAGATCACGTAGTGCTTTTTCTTAACTTTTATTGAAGAGGAGGTCTGAGATGTTGACTCCTCTCAGGAGTCAAAGCACTGAGCTCTTCTGGGGGACCCTGTCAAGTTTTCTGACACTTAAAAGAGGTTTTCAAAATGTTTCCTAGGCTGCAGAGTCAGAGCAGTCACACAGAAAGAATGCTTTGGTTCAGCTATATAAGTTCAGATATGGTTTTGGGGAGAACAAATTAAGACAATGAATGTCCACGTGGCACAATGAGCAGCGTGGTGTATTTTCAAATTCAACCCCTTTTATTCCTGTGTGCAGGTGATCACTGAGGCTGTAAAAAGGACAGGCACTACAGACAAAAATTAGTCACCAGGGGAAGGACTCTCAAGGGCTGAGCTAGTTCAGTCTCTGCAAGCAGCAAAGGGAGTCATGTCAGCCTTATAAACAGATGTCACCCTCATTCAGAGTAGTGTGAAGCTTTGCTTGCTTGGACACTGCTTGTTTGTGCTGATTTGAGCTCACTCCCAAAAACTGTCATTAGAAATGTTTGTGTTCTCTCTCAGATCTTCCCACTAAAACTGGATGTTCAGAAAGAATGAATTTGAAAGGCAAATGTCCTTCCTGCTTTCTCTTTGAAAGAGTAACAGCAGTATTTTAAGATGAATAGTATTACTTTAGTCCCAGAGTTCTTACTAGAAGTGCAATTCCTGTTACAGTGAACATGATTCCTGTACAAAATAGGTTTAAAAACTCTCTCCCTCAGGGAGCAAGTGCTTTGCTTCCTTCAATGAGACACAACCTGAATGAAATCTGTGGTTGCTCTTCTGTGTGGTGGGGAATTATCCTCCCCTCAGCTTCAATGCACAGAGTTTGCAGAAGGAATTGAATCCCTGGTTTTAAAAGGCTCCACTGTAACCATGAGCAGTGTTTGGCTTTCGAGCTGACACAAGACCTTTAACCAAAAACACCTTCATCCATCTGGGATGTCCCAGAGGCACGAGTTAAGAAGAACAGAAACGGGGTTCTTTGTCTAACACGGGTTTAGTTCTGTCCCCAACCAGTTAGTGTGCAGTTGTCTTACACCCTTTCTGTACAGGTGAGGATTTTGACTGTTTTGTCGTCTTTTATCCTCTTGTCTTGCAGATGAAAATTTTGTGTGTTTCACCCGGCACGAGCCGATGGGTGTCTGTGGAGCCATAACCCCAGTAAGTACCAGTGATGCTGCCCTGCATCTCCCACAAAACTGGAAAAGTCCATGTGCATTCCCATCCTAACACTGCAGCCTCCTGCTCCCTGGTTAAGCACAGCTGTTCTGCAGGGAACTCCCATCTCAGTGGCCTGATGTAGTTTCTTGTTTTACCCCCATGCCAATTGCTCTTGGCAACAGAAATCCCCTGCAGTGGAAGGGTGGGTCTCCTAATCAGACGCTCTGTTCCTCTCTGAGGCTGACACCAGTCACCAGAGACCAGTCAGAGCTCTCTGACTCTCGCACTGCTGGGACACCCATCTCGTCATTACGTCTGCTGGCTCTCTGCTGCCTCGTGCTGATGCATAGTTTTGAGTTTTAAATCATATCCATTATTAATAAAGCCTGGCTGTTCTCTGAGCTTTCTGGGATTACATCTCACTGAATAGTTTTCTTTTCCTTGAGGTCTTGTTCTCTGCTGAGGGGACAGCGTGGCTGGTTCTTGGAATACCTCCAGTATTACCATGTGTTGCTTGCTCTCTTTAAACAGACAGCCAGGAAGACTTTACAGCTACATGGAAGACATAGTTTGTTCCTGTCTGGTTGTAAAATGCTTTGAATGTGGTACCCTCTAAGTCATGAGGCAAATGGTGCTGTGCCAAGACTCCGTTTGGATACAGCACCAAGCCTGCCAGAGTTCAGGAAGCCTTTGGACAATGGTCTCAGGCCCATGGTGGGATTCTTGGGGCTGTCCTATGCAGGGCCGGGAGTTGGACTTTGGTGATCCTAATGGGTCCCTTCCCACTCAGGATGTTCTATGATTATATGATACTTGGATCAATAAGAATCCATGGAGGATTTTGACCTTTGGGATAAGGAGATACTGAAAAAAATGCATGTGAGGCATTGAATGCATGTGGACCCTGGGAACACCAGGTCTGGACCACTTCCCAAAGATGTCTGGCAAAATTCTGCTTTTTCTTTCAGCAGCATTGAATCTAAATCCCCAGTGATAAGAGGACATGGTCTGTTTGACAGCATCAGGGTGAGGCAGGGTGGGAGATGGTCAGTAGGATTTATCAGACATTTGTCTTGGTGACTTCTGCACAGCTTTCCTGGCTGAGCAAGAAATGTGACTGCTTGTGAGCAGAATTTATGACTTAAGATCAAAACCTCAGGTTCCTCACATTGATCATCAATTAAAAGGTCACACTTAGCCACCTTTGGCTCTCAGCAGTGCTTTGGAAACTATCCTTTTAAAAACCTACATGATGCTGGATGCTTTGGAAGGCCTATATATGGGAACATAGTGGGACTTGTAAGGTCTCAGGTTGACCCTACATCAGCAATAAATACTACAGAAAACACAGAACCAAATTTGACTCAAGTTCAATGCTGTGTTTGTAAAAAGGATGATTGGGGTCAACAAAACCACATCTGTCTTCAGTTTCCTCAGAACAAACCTTCTCCAGTTTTTTTTCCCAGTTCGATCTCAGTAACACCAACAGTCCGTGGGTTTGTAAATTCCTACTCGATTGAAAAATATTCTGTCACTGTTCTGCATATGTCTCCCTAGACCAATTAACAGTCCTCCCTTTTTTCTGTGGATAGACTATATTTAAAGCAGTGTTCTTAGCAAGGGAAGTTCTAAGAAAGTGCAGCATATGGCTGTTTTTTATCCCAAGGTGATATCATGAGGCAGCCCTGGAGTCCTTTACTGTTACTTTCACCAGCCACTCTGCAGCAGAAAGCTCCTAATGGAGTTATTTCATGCTCTGAAAGTGTAGAAAAGTAGTGTAGGTGTGAATGGCTCAAGCTGCAAAGTCAGGCCTCCAAGAAGGCTTAGGAGAAAAAGACAAATGGGCAAATTATGGGATATGGCCATTGGAGAAGATCACTGAAATGGAACAGGTCTGGGAAAAAGCGTGAAGCAAGCTGAAGAATAGCACTAGAGACAAAATTCTGCTTTGTCTCAGGCTGCTGGGTTAGAGCAGAACTCATTGCTTAAAAGCTACACTGCTAATTTCTTTGTAAGTGTGAATCTGTGGATTCCTAACATATTTGGCTTCTTTGTTGATAGTTAAAGCCCTTGGCTTGAGTCTTGACAAGAAGTCCCCTTACTGTTGGCCTGCTTCCATCATCCTTGAAGCAGCATTAATTATTTTTAATGAAGAAATACTTTCTGCTGCCAAATGACCTTTTTGAGATTCATTGTGAGCTACGTTTTCCACTTCTTGCTTAGGCTCCAAGATCTACAAATACACATGACCATGAAAGAGATTAGCACAGAGTAAACTGATGTGGACTGCTTCCTAATTCTGAATTAGAAAACTAATTGGAAAGGAAAAATTTACAGTTTGAAGGGAGGATAAGACCTCCTCTAGATTTCCATGACCGAACAACCCACTGCAGATTCCTAGTTATAAACCTGGAACTGAATGATATTGTATAACTCCTGACTACTCAGCCAATGCCTAACACAGAAAAAAGAGGGTTTTTTTCAATGAGTAGTTGCACCCTTCAATTCCCCACATACAGATGCTGCGCAAAAGTGATACATCAGGAAACTGCCTCCAACACAGTTTCTGTGAGCAGCCAAAATCCTACATGAAGTGTGATCAAACTCCTGTAAAGAATGAGGTCACATCATACAGAAGTTTGTCCAACTTACAGGATTAGCGTGAGGACTGCCAGCAATATTAGGGATCTCAGGGGGAAATCAGGGAAGTTATATTCTGTAGTCCAAGCAAACACAGTGTTGTAAGCAGACACTTTTCTTCGTGGCTTTCCTCCCAGTTCCTTTTCTCCCTGAGCCGTGAGAAGGTGGGGGAAAACACTGCGTGGAAGCGAGTAGGTGACTGTGCCAGGCTGGTCTGACCAGTGACTTGTGTTCTTGCAGTGGAACTTCCCCTTGCTGATGCTGGTTTGGAAGATGGCACCAGCCCTGTGCTGTGGGAATACTCTGGTTATCAAGCCAGCTGAACAAACCCCCCTCACGGCGCTGTACATCGGCTCTCTGATCAAGGAGGTGAGGAAATCTCAACACCCCATCGAGGTTCTCTTAAGGTTGTAAGTGGAATTTTTGAACTGACTGTCCAGATTTTTCCGTTTTAAAGATATTAAAGCCTCACAAGTGAAAGTGAGAACAAGCTCTGTATTCAGTGTTTCTTCACAAAGGCCTTCGTGACTGACAGTGACTGGCTGGGAGGTAGCAAAGGTCACAAAACCTGTACGTTTTTTCTCCTTTCTCAGGAAGCTGCAGGGAGAAAAAAATGGTGCTTTTATTCCTCTGCCTTGTCTTCCCTTCTCCCAGATGAGGGAGAAACAACAGCTCCGTTTTATTAGACAATGGGACAAAAAAGAGTGTGATTAGACAGCAGTGTTGTGTTTGTTGTTTTTAAGTGGGATAATTCAACCAAGACAGAGTGTCCAGGGAAACAGTTCTTTGTCATTTCTGTGGTTCATAGAACAATTTAGCTATGTCTGACCTGTAAAGTCAACTGAAATAAAGGGAAGATCATAGGTTGGAGTTTTAAAAATGTTGGTTTAGGGCTTGTCAAGTAGGATCTGTTGTGCCCTGTTCATCACACAGAGGGGGTGGGAGGTGCACAGAACCTTCCAGCACTGATCAGAACATCAGCTTCCTATAGCTATGGATGTGACTCACTGAGGAAAACTAAAGGAGTTGTGGATCTGCTTTTTCCTCTCAGCTGGAAGTCTGTTTGTCAGGCTCAGTCAGATGATGATGATGATGTTGTCTGTTCTTGGCTTAGCCTGGGAGAAAACAGAAGGAGATGTTGATAATTGACACTTGGGGCTCCTTCATCAGGAAAGGAAGTGGGGGAAAAAATAATACCAGTTAAGTATTTCCTACAATTACTTGACTTAATAACATCACACAAGATGAGTGCAGTTGTCAGAGCTTTTAGTGAGCCCTGCCACACCACTGCTTTTTTCACTCTGATGTGCAGCTCCCCAAACACAGGCATAGCATCCTCCCCCCAAAAAAACCCCCCATTCAGTTCTGGTGAAATTAATGTTTTGAGCTGGAATTCTAAGCTCGCTGTTTCTCACAGTTGATCTTCAAGGCAGAAGTGTAATTAGAGCAGAATAATTTTATTTGAAGATGCTCCTTTCTCCACCCAAAATTAGCTGAATTCTTTGCAGTTTTTCAGAAGAATAAGTTAAACTTCTTTGGTTTTCATCTTTAAAAGGATGTAGAAGATGTTACCACACAAGCAAAGCTACGTGTTGGGTTCAATGAAATAATTTCAGGCCAACTAAAATATTTTGGCTTTCATTTTTGCTGAAAAACAGAAAAAACTTTTTGGCTCAGGATGTCTTGAACCAATTTTTTGCTTCCTTGTGGCTTTGCTGCTTACTGCAAACACCATTACTTGCACAGTTTGACACGCAGTATTTGCTTGAAAACTCATTAGCCAAGACACAAACTCTATTAAGTACACTTTTGTCATTGTCACATCCACAGAAGGAATGAGACTGTCCTTCTAATTTATGAAGGGGAAAAAATGTGGAAAAAAGGTCTTATGAGGATAACTTTTTGCCAGATAGCACATAAGCAATTGCTTCCTTCTTTATTAAAAGGAGAAACTGCATTTATTGAGATTTTATATTAAAAAGTCTTAAGAAACAAAGCATATGTGTTACATTCTGCAATCATTAGTAATTGTGGGGAAAGCAACCTTGTGCTGTCAATAGTAGGGGAGGGCTAACTTAGAAGAGCATAATCCTTGAAACTCTTGTTTCAGGAAGTAAAAACAAACCAGTAAATCCCTCAGTTCTCCTCGCACTAGAATTTCACCTAAAGTTTTGCCATTTGTCTCTTTTGGCAAAATTACTAGTTGGCTAATCTAGGTTGTAAATGTGGTGGAAACTTGCATAAGTCTGTTACCATCTGCTTTTGTATTCCTGTTTTATTAGCCCCACCATCTAGTGAGGTTTTACTGACTTCTTAATCCCTCTGGCCCCTGAAGAACCACAAATGTCAACCTTTGTTCAAAGCAAACTTTCATTCAGTTACCCCTTGGCTCCAGCTGCACTGCAGTAGCTGGGGGCCAAGTTTGGCCAGAAGACTCACTCTCTTTTGACTTGAAACTGGGATTTCTCCAAGAATTCTTACTGAAACTTGGCATTTCCTAAGCATGGCTGTGAGTTTCACCCATGTCTACTCCAGCTGGTAGCGTGCAGCCATGTTACTGGAAAGTCTGGAAAACAGGGATGCATCTGGTAAGAGCTCCGAGGAGTATAGTACAACTAATTCAAGGTCTCTGAGAAATGAGCTGTGCTCTCAAAATCTCCACAGATCTGTATTTAACTTCTGTTTTAGGTGGGTTTCCCTCCCGGTGTGGTGAACATTGTGCCAGGCTACGGCCCCACAGCTGGAGCTGCAATTTCTACCCATGACAACATTGATAAAATTGCTTTTACTGGATCAACCAAGGTAGGTGATGGATTTCTCATAGGACACCCGCTGTTTCTCTTTGCATTCTCTTCTAGACTGTCATTCATATAGGACTGGACCAATTAAATGTTGGTGATTTCTGTATAGCCAACACCTTTTTCCATCACATTCCGTGGGACAGGATTTCTCAGAAGTGTTTGGTATTTGTCTAATTCAAGTTCTTGTGCTAATCCCACATTTCTGTAAGCTGGGTTTTGCCAAACCACCATACTTCTGTAAGAACTGAATAGGTGCTCTGATATAAGACAGTGTACAGGGCAGGCTGGCAGTGACTTAACATCATGTCATTGACCTGATGGAGCTTCTGGGCAAGTTTTCCTGCCAGTCCTGCCCTGCAACTGGAAAACACGTCAGTCAGAGCCCTGAACAATTCTTCCTTGGCTTTAGTTACCTCTGAGGAACTTAGGACTTAAACAAAAACATGGCCCCATGCCCAAGGCTTCCTCTGCTGACGTGGAGGGGATTAACATTTGAGCTTCTTCGGAGACCTGCACAGTAAAGCACCTTCTATTCAGTCTTTTCCTGTAAATAGGTACATCTACCTTGTTTATGAGAGGGGTGGAAGTGAGGCCCCTGCACTCTCAGTTCCCTACAACCATCCTCTTTTGTACCTACATGGGGGAAAGTGCACACGGCCTGGCCAAGTCCATGGAATTGAGCACAGCTGAGACATGCAAAAAGATTGCCTCCAGTAATCACTGCTGAAAATTCTCAAACAAAAGATTGCTTAGAAATGTGAATGTTTTTCCACTGACTGCTTTAGATGTTTCTTGCATATCCACACCCCCTGAAGAGAGGCAGTGTCCAAAGAATGGAAATGCTGACACCAGTGGAGGCAGCTGAGGCAAATGTAGTCTCTCCTCCTTTATTTCTTTGAGGAACATTGTTCTTGTTGAGCATTTGCTGAGTTCATCCATTCTTATGTCTGTTCTCATAACTGCAGAGTGTAATCTGAATGTATAATGATGACAAATTACCTTGAAAGGTGTTCTTGGCCAGTAAAGGTAACTCTAAACACTCAAAAGCTGCTGTGTTTACCAACACTACCATCTAGTGGCTTTGTGTACATCCAGACTGCTGTGCATATCCCATAGGAAAAGGTGTGTTAAGCCTCTGTTTCTGTACAGGGATCATGGGAACAAACAAAAATGCAATAAAGTAAAAGTTCACAATGAGCTTTTACTCTCTTGATAGTTGGTCTAATCTCAGAGTTTACTCAGTGTCATGCTTCTCTCCAAATCCTAGATCAGAAACTTTTAGCCCAGATGAGACTCTGGCTGTGTGAAAACAATGGAGCTTATAGACTCATCCAGCCCACATGGATCTGTTTGGGTTTTTAATGAAAAAGGAGTATCCAGTGGATTAGTGGCAGAAGGAAAACCTCAGCTGCTGGAGCCTGTAGGCAAAAAAACTCCTGTAGACGCTGTGCTTGTCTCCTAATCCATGGGTGTGCAGGAAACACCGAGGGAGACAGATTCTTTGCTAATGCATGTGTAATTTAGAAGTGTTTTCTTCCCCCTCCACCCATCTGTGAGTTCAGCTGCATCTCTGCAGTATTTGCAGCACAATGCTACTGTTTCTGAGCCAGGAAGTGAAGCTAATTCAAAATATATTTTGACTTAGTTTTTAAGCCCCAGCTCGGGCTCAGTGCCAGCTTGGAAATACTGATCTTAAACTCCATGAGAATTTTCTCATCTAGATTTCTTCTTTTCTCTTACTTTATTAATTTACTCCTCTTTGGCCAGCTAGCTTGTAGTAATGCCTCTTGCAAAGCTATGATGCACCACTTATTTCTGCTGTCTCCAGGACTAAGCTCTGAGTGACTAGAGGCTGATCTGTACTGCTAAGTTCAGGGTCATGCTCGAGTTACAAGGGCAAACCATGAGAAATGCAGACCTGTAACTGCCAGCCAGCTGCACCATGCTTTCCTTGCTCACACTTCCACTCCAGGGAAACGGTATTTTTAGGCAGTAATAAGGTTTCCATGTGCAAAGGTAAAATACAAGAAAATCAGTTATAATAGAAATAAATTGAAATATAAGGTCACTCTTAAGAAATTAACCTGTCCTAACAACAAATAGTTTTAATTCCTACTGTTTCTAACAAAATTAGATGACTGAACTCTGGAAGCAGAGTAAATCCTCCGCTTCAGGAGAGGGTGGCCAGATAAATGCCAATAGATGGTCAGAGCAGGTTCCTGGGCAGAAAGTGCCATGGCAAAGCTAGTTGGAGTTTCTCTGCTGACATCCTCAGGTGTTCCCTTGGAAGGAACATGTCTCAGCTACTCTTGTGTGTGGAGCAGCTCAGCCTAAACTGTCAGAAAGTATTAGTTTTCTCCTAAAAGTCAAAATCATTGCATGGCTCTTTGGTATGGGAATGCTAACAGATAGGAACAGTGAGTTCTTATTGTTGACTTGGCAAGATTTACTCTAAGAAGTTTGAATTCCCAATGTTTAAAAGTAAAACTTGTAGCCCTTGGAGCCAGCTGACTGCCAGTGTTGCTCACTGGGTTGCACTGGGTGGGAAATGCCTTTTTCTACAACTCTGAGTAGCAGATAACTGCAGGATACAGGTCCTGTAGCTCTCCCACATAGCTCACCCTTCCAGATCTACCTAAACCAAACCTTAATTCTGGGGCTGGTTCTGACCCAGCACATCACAGCAGTAGAAAACTCAAACTCCTTGACTTCTACCTGTTTCAGCTGGGCTCTTCCACCCTTGCCAGCATCACACTTGGCACACTGAGTTGAGATTTTCAGGGGAAAAAACTCATGTCCTCTTTGTGTCTCACTGCTGCAGGTTGGAAAACTGATCAAGGAAGCTGCTTCAAAAAGCAACCTCAAAAGGGTGACATTAGAGCTGGGAGGGAAAAACCCCTGCATCGTGTGTGCAGATGCAGACTGTGAGTATGGGCTCTGCTGGGTCTGCTGTAAGAGAGTGTGGTGGGGTTTGTGTGTCTCTGCTGTCCTTTGGCAGCTCACAGGGCTGGGGTTTGCCACCACATCCACCCCAAAGCCTGGAGAAAACCTCTGTCTTAGAGCAGGATACAGTTCTGCATCACTGGAGCTGTTCCCTAGGGCAGGGATCATTCCCATGGCCCCTGTTGCCTTCCCTGGGGATGGCTGCAGTTGCAGATAAATCTTGCATTTGTATTTCTGCTGTTTGTGTGCTTTCCTTTTGGTTGGCAGTGCAGCAGAGCCTGAGCCAAGCACTGGGGAAAGCAGTTTTCTGGAAAGCAACCCCTGTGCAGACATTCCTGTGATAGGAAAGTTTTGTAGGACGTGATCTAATCTAGCCTTCACCTCTATCCTAGGGGTCTGCAGGGCTCATTTAACAAGTTTTGTTGTGATTTTGTTACACTAGGAGATCAGTGTTACCTGTGACCACCAAAGTAGTCAGAAAATTGTGTTTGGGCTTCAGGAAAATATTCTCCACTCCTCCTGCACAGCAGAGATTGGAATCAGAGGTATTTGTGCCAGCTGCTAATAGTGAGCCTTGCAAGAGACCTGGCCAAAGCTGGCACACTGCTTTCTGAACAATCACTAATGAAACTAGTCTTTAGGAACCAATGCATGGTATCCAGGGAATCCACATTTGAATTCACACAGCAAGAAAAGCTGGTCACTGCCTTCAGTGAGCCCTTGTGGAAGACAGTATCAGGAACTAGACCTCGAGACAAAAGACAGGAAGGGGGGTGGATACAGTAAGAGATCTGGTTTGGGGGCAGTGGGAGGCCCTGTGAGCACCTCCACTGGGTGTGGACCATCCGTCAGCGGTTTTTTGAGGAGTTTTTCCAAAGAGAAAGGAAACACTGGAAGGGTTGAAAGATGTGCATGTGGTAACACTTCTCCCTCCTCCTGGGCCATCTTGCAGTGGACTTGGCAGTGGAATGTGCCCACCAAGGCGTGTTCTTCAACCAGGGGCAGTGCTGCACGGCGGCCTCGCGGGTGTTCGTGGAGGAGCAGATCTACCCGGAGTTCGTCAAGCGCAGCGTGGAGTTTGCCAAGAAGAGACTCGTTGGAGACCCCTTTGATGCCAGAACTGAACAAGGGCCCCAGGTAACTGCGGGCCTGAGAACAGTTTGTTGTTTGGTTTTTGGTTGTGGATTTGTTTCATTTTCCTTGTGTAAATATTATCCTTACGAATATGGTCCCAGCAGAAGTGCCGAGGGGTGAGTAATGTATCATGGCTTTATTTTTCCTCTCCATTTTAAATATCAATTAATCACAACTGTTGAAATGTTATGTTGTAATTCTTTTTTTTTTTTAAAACACAAATGTATTTAATTCAGTTCTTATCCAGCTTTAAGGAAGGGGCTGTTTTCCTGGTCCAGTAACACAAAGCACATTGCAGTGAGCCATAGCACTGCTCAGACGAGTCCAGCTAAATGGCCATTCAGCTCCTTGGCTGTGTTGGTGATGACAAGTAGTTAGAGCCCAGGGACTCCTGAGTCCTCAGTTTCCTTCTCTGCTCTCTTCTTGATCCTTTGGAGAAGTTACAGCTGAATTAGGAGGAAGAACCATGCCAAGCTGCTGTCAGGACCGGCCTCCTCAGTGCTTCCAGAGCCTTCCTCTTAGTTTTTGCATTTGAAGCAATCTGAGCTGTGCTGGAGAGCTCTGGAGGAAGGTGATCCTTGGCTCAGATCTTCTAGCAGGCCCATTGTTTGCTACCAAAAATAAATCAGAATTCCCAGAAATCTCTAGCCAAGGCCTCTTGCTCTCAGTACTGCATTGTGAGTTTAATTTCCTTGGTGCTGTGTAGGATCCCTCAGATGGCTCGGGGGACATCTGCCTCCCTTTATCTGGACCTGAATCTGCATATGATTCATGCATGGCATGTCCTCCTGCATGGGGAATAAGATGATGCACATCCCCTGTTCATGCTGAGACTACATCTAGCCCTGTAACTTGCCCAGAAAGATTTCAAACTGCTTAGAAGCCTGAGGAAAATACTCCCATGCTGAGACTTGCTTCAGCAGAGATGAGCTGACCCTCAAGCTGTTTCAAGGTCTGCTCTTACCTTCTGTTAAGGGGTGCCAGCTTTGGGGTTTTTTTTGCTGCTTGTTTTTTTTTTTAATATAACACCATCCTAAACCTTATCCAGCAGAAGCAGTAAGTGAGCTGCACTTACTGCTCCCATCAGGCCCATGTTCACCTGGCTGTGCTGACACAGACCACTGAGTTCATGAGAACAGCCCCTGAATTCACAGGGAGTAATTGTAAGGTTTTAAAGAGTGGAACATCCCGCAGCGATTGGAACCCAGAGAACTGGGCTCCTTATTTCAGTTCATCCATGCTGCCAGCTCTTGCCAGAGCACTCCCCAGGGCACAACCATGGCACAGCACCATCCTCTGGGATCACTGTGGCTTACGGGAGACTCCTTGCATACACAGCTGTAATTAAGGGTAACAGTAAGTCCAATTAGCAGTTTCTGGTCAGATTTTAAATATGGCCCATCTGTCTTCTTCCTCTGCTCTGGCTTACCTGTTACGTTTGTAGCTAGGAAAGAGAGCACACCCACACACACCTGACTTCAGTGCATGCAACTGTCACAGCCCAAGATGGGAAGGTGTGGAGAGAGTGGGAGGAAACTGTAAATCCCAAAGCTTTTATGTGGTTGCCAGTGCAAAGGAACAACCTCTTTCTCTGCAGCTCTGGTTCCTTGCTCTCTGGAGCCTATGCTGTGGGCACACACAGGAACTTGAGCAGAGGAGAGAAATGATGCAGTATCACAAGGACTTAAAATACCTTCAAAAGTAGCAAAGATTCACACCTGCCCACAAGTTACAGTTCAAATGTGAAGCTTCCAGCTCAGTTTTTTTTCCTGTTCCTGAAGTAACCTGCTTGTCTGTGAGGGATTTTTTTAATCTTGAACTGATAGATAAGGAAAGAATCACCAGGAAAAATAATGTCTTCCACTTCTTTATCTCTCCCCATCAGATGCTTCAGCCTGTTGCTTTCATTCTGCTTTTGTGTGGGTCAGGGTGAACATACACAACAGCATTACAAAAATGGCCACGTGCTGCTGCATAGATCCCATTTGGGATGGTCACTGCTTAGAAGCCAACAGTGAGAAGGAGTTGGAGCCAACCTTTGGGCTGGCAGTGGGTATAGCCCATGATCTTTCTGGTCCTACATCATCTGTAGGTGATGACAATCCTGTTCCGCAAGAACTTGATGTAAGCTGGTCCTGGAAAAGTGGTCTCTCACGCAGCTGTTTGTTCCTACATTGCACTGCACTAGTTTGGGGAAGGGGCTGATTCAGGTCTAATGCAGCCTTTTTGGAAGTGAGGGAGAAAGGTTTTACTCAGGTCAGTTCCCTGATGGGGATTTCCGTGCGCTGGCATGGGTGCTCATGGCATGGATGTGGGGAAAAGACTGTGTCAGCTGCAGTATTGTGTTATGCTGATATAAACAGTACTGCTCTGATCAAAATTAGGTCAACTATAAACAGTATTAAATTTAGACAGAAATGAGGCATGCTTCTGATGAGACCTCTCCAAAACTCACATGTGTCTGGCAGTGCTGACTGGCTGGAGTTCAAAGGACACCACAAGGAACCTGCGGGGTGATCAGGACTGTTTGAGCAGAGTGCCAACCCCAAATCCAGACCAAGGGCAATTTTTAATTTTGGATTCCTGGGAGCTGTATCACAGGAAGGAATAAAGTAAATCTGCACAGACGGCAAACTGGTTAACCAAGGCATTATGCAACTGGGAACAGCAAACTGCATTAGATGAGACTAATGTCCTGGTGGACTAGAACAGGGATTAGATTAGAACAAGACTAGACTACTTTTGCTGTTTTAGAACTCCAAATACTGGGATTTGTGGACTGTAAGACCTAGTCTACAGGAATAAAATTAACACTAATTGTGGCAGTTGCTAGCCAGGAGTTATTCAGCCCAAAACATATCATTTGATTTATAAGATGGTGAATGTTTTCCTTTGACTGTAGGCATGCACCTCAGGATTAAGGTGTGAAAGTAAAACATGTAAGTAGAAAGGGTCTGTTTCCAACAGTGCTGGACCCAGCTGCGGGTTATTTTGCAGGATTAAAAATGCTAGGATTGGAAAAGGAAAAACTTCTCCTTGTGGTCTTGACTTAAATGAAGCAAGAGATGAAGATTTGGGGGTTCTCAGATTTTCGGCATTGCAGTGATCCTTAGAAGCCGCCTTCTCTATTGAATTAGATGAATAAATAGTAGAATTTGCTTTACCAGATCATGTGTTTTTAATAGAAGTCAATGCTTGAACCATAAATAATAGTGGAGTAGGGGACAGAATTTAAACAAGCCTTGCAAGCTCTAGTTACAATGACAAACAGTTCCACCCTTGCATGTCATTTTTACAAATGTTTTCTTTCCTCAGTGTCTTTTCATCTAACTGTAGTTTGCCTTGCAACAAGTTACAGCTGTATAAATATCCTTGTTTTGTTTTCTGTGATGTGAAGTGGATGGACTGGATTGGTCTGGATCACGGACATGCCAGGATGGAAAGCACTTACTTTTTTATTTTCAAATTATTTACACTTGGCAACTAAGCAACCAGGCAAATAGACAATATGTCTGACACCTGCCAAGCTCACTGTGTGACACTGTATCCTAGATGAGGACGCACATTTTCTCCTGCAGTAGCATGTATGAAGCGTGTCCTTGGGGGGCACCTTAACACTGGAGAGAACACAAACGCTTAGTACAAGCTCTCCGCAGTGCATGAGGGACACACACATCTGTGTGGCAGCAGATGTGCTGTTCTCTGTTTTCCCTGTGTACCAGAAGTACCCCAAGGACACCCTCCTGCAGCTTTGATATTTGTCTAAAAGCATGAAAACTTGGGTTGTGTGTGGCCGGGATTGACTAGGGACAGGATATAGTCTGTAATCTGGAGGAGTCAAGTGTGGAACGCTCCATGTAAACAGTCCCAACTGGCAACTGGCCCTGCTGAAATAAAAACAGATGCTGAGGGAGGGGGATTGAACAAGCACAAGCATCTGGAGGTACCTGGCATTCAGAATAACCCCCCAGGCTGCCAGGGCACCTCAAACCAGTGGGTGTAGTCTTTTATTTAAGCACCTCAATAAATTTGTCAAGCTTTTTGTTAATTTTACTCTTTTAAAACATCTCTGTAAGACTTTTACCACCTCCAGTGTGCTGTGATGAGGTGTTTCATCACTAAATTATTCATCATGCCAATAACCAGGTCTGTTTGAAACCAAGGGCTGTGGAGCACAAAGAAAGATCAATACTGATCCAGAAGTGCTCGGGGTTTCTGCACCTCTTCCCAGCACAGGACCCACTGCTTTTGGGAGTACATGATGTCTCCTCCAAGTCCTGGTGCAGCTTTGTGGTCCTGCCACTGGACTGGCCTTTCACCTCTACGGAAATCCCTAATTAAAGGCTGGTAACAACAGCACTCACTAATTGAGATTATTCCTTATTTAGGTGTGGGTGAGGAGTTAGACTAGGTTGGTAGTTAAAAGTGAGAATATGGCTCCTAGTGCAGAGAACCAAAAAATGCAGGGATAGTACTGGTCTCTGAGGTCTGTGAAAAGAGATTCTGATTTTAAAAGCAAGGCTTCAGTGCAGCAGTTGTTCTGAAGTTACCCCCCTAAGAGGGCTTATCTTTGAGGCTCTACATAGAATGTGAAAGGAGATGGAGGCAGAGCTCACTGGGTTCTTCCAGCTGGGGACAGAGAGCTGAGGGTGAAGCTGCACATTGCAGCAAAGTCGAGCGAATAGTTTCTATACCCTGATTCTCCCTCCCTTACACCAGTTCTGTTGGTCACATCCCTTGCTGAGCCCAGCAAAACCCATCTCAGGCTGTTCTCATGCTGCTACTGAGATAAATCAGTGCTTGGAGAAGGTCTGTAAGTGCCAGAGCTCGAGTGAGGTGAGCTGTAGGAGTGCATATCCAGGACGCAGAGGAAGGGAAAGTGGGGAGACCCTTCCATGTGGCAGCAAACTATTGCATGAGATTACACAATCACATGCAACTTCACCTTCTGTTTCCTGTGGCTCAGGGCTGTGCCCATGTCCTGTCTCTCACCTTGTTCATTGCCTGACTGTCCTATCCTAAACTGAGATGTTAACTGACCTGGTTTGACAGTGCCCTGCAAACCTGCCCCTGGGCCACATTCCATGACTTGGTCCCTGGAACCGCGGTAATAAAGGCACTGCTGTTTCTTTTCCTTTTGTGTCTGACAGATTGACCAAAAACAGTTTGATAAAATCCTGGAGCTGATAGAAAGTGGGAAGAAAGAAGGGGCTAAGCTGGAGTGTGGGGGTCTTGCCATTGAGGACAGAGGCCTGTTCATAAAACCCACTGTGTTTTCGGAGGTCACTGACAACATGCGAATCGCCAAAGAAGAGGTACAGTATAAGTTACCTGAATTTTAACTGCATTTACCACTGTAGATGGGAAAGAAAGAGGTATGGTTGTGGTTTGAAGTCAAAACTTGAGAGGAGAGTAGAAGTAATCCATTCTACTGATGAAGTATCTGCAAGATGAGCTTCGGTTTGGACTCTGTGTGTGAGTTGCAAGAGGAAAAAGGAAAGAGCAGAAGAGAAAAAAACTGTCAAAATGTTTTAGCATCACTTTTTGTGCAATTTATAGGTATCTGTTTGCCATCCCTTCCTAATGCCTTGCTGCTTTCCCTCATTTTCTTTGGTTTTCCAAAAGGGAATTAGCTCTGTGAGTGTAATCACTGGACAAGAACAAACCTAGATACAAACACAGTAGATAACACTACTCTAGAGTTTTTAGTTCTCATTTCAGAAGAATTTGATATAATGCAAAATATGAGTACATGCCTTACCTGGATAAATGCTGCTTCAGTAGTAATAGTCATGGAAGGGTTTCTGTCTGAATCCTTGATTTTAAATATAAATAACTGAGTAAAAATAACTGAAACTGTGGCAGGATGGAGCAATTCTACTTATTCTTTGTCCTAAAGTTTGAAGGTTTTTCTAAAGACAGAGTTAAACTTTATGGGAAAAGAACTCTGGGGCCTGCAGCTGGTGAGGAGGGAAGGAATGGCCACTGAAGAACTTCTCTCAAGTAGCCTTAGTGTCTCAAACAATCCCAGATTCCATTCTCATGGCAAAATCTCCTGAGGCTGACCATTTCTTTCCTATATGAAAACATGCTCAAAGCCAGCAAAGTGCAGATCTAATGCTCTGGCTTTCATTATTCATCTGCAGAAATGTTGAACAAGCTGCATGTGATTAGATCCTGTGATATTCCTTTGAAATAGAAGTTAATCTACTTTTCATCGTGTTCCCCAATGGAAAAGAAGTAGTTGCCAAAGTCTAACTGGCACTTGTATTTTATAGTTTAGCCTAGTGCTTTTTATGGGGCTGCTTGCTGTTCACTCCTGGCAGGATGTTTAAATGTCTCAGATCTGCCACAGAATCTCTAAGGAACCTGGGAAAGATATCAGTCACTCAGGGAATGAGTTACATTCTAAATATAGAGGGGAAAAGAGCTGAAAATCCCATGACAGGCCTTTTCTTAATGAACTGACTCCAAATCCCAAGTCATGATTCATGAAGCTTATCCAGTTTCATTCATTTGCAGTTTTGTTGCAAATGCATGTTCACCCTTTGCCTAGCATTGAGGCTCCAGTTAAACACCTAGATATCCCCAAACAGACATTTAGAAACCCTTCTGTGACCCTAAAGGTAGCCCAAGTGACAAGTGAGTCTGTATCTGACCTTCAGCGGGGTTTATTGTACTGTGAGGCCTGGGAAGCCAAGTTTGTGGTCAAACACAGAGGTGGTAAATGCAGTGCATGCAAATAAACTGCACACAGTGACAAAACCAGAGTTAAAATCAAGGAAGGAAACCTGCAGTCCTTGAAATATATTAATTACT
The DNA here is from genome assembly GCA_013396775.1 of Cephalopterus ornatus. Classification (NCBI taxonomy): domain Eukaryota; kingdom Metazoa; phylum Chordata; class Aves; order Passeriformes; family Cotingidae; genus Cephalopterus; species Cephalopterus ornatus. Next base: position 118,954 of record VZRE01014057.1, read on the forward strand.
ACTTGAGTAATTACACTCAGCTTGAGAGTTGAAAAGGAGAGTTGCCAAGGAGTAAGGATGAAGCATTTGAAACTTGTCCAGATCTAACTCTGCTTATTTTGATTGTTATAGATGATCCATTAGTTGTTGGACCTTAGCATGTATTAACTACTATAGCACATCACAGTGCTTCCTTTGAAGTTTCATTAGTAGTTTTTAAGAGGCTCTATCAATGACTTTCTAGAAGGCTAGGATGTAACATTTTAAATATATTATCCAAACAAAGCATCTGACTCCCATTACTTCAGAATTACCATGATTACCAAAGCCTTTCCTGTAGTGAAGTTTAATTGATATGTGCAGATTTTTGGGCCAGTTCAGCCAATTATGAAGTTCAAGAGTATAGAAGAGGTGATAAGGAGAGCCAACAGTATCGAGTACGGACTCACGGCCGCGGTGTTCACAAAGAACCTGGACAGAGCCTTAACCCTGGCTTCAGCTCTGCAGTCAGGAACAGTCTGGTGAGCAGCGTGGGAACGGAGTGTGGGCTGGGAGTTGGTTTCCTGGGAGGGAAGAGGGATTTATGACTTCCAATCATGTATAAATGCCGGAGGTGAGATGTATTAGTAACCTATTTAATTCTTTATGATGCTCAGAAACAACATCCATTCCTCAAAATAAGGTGGTGAGGACGAGACAGCCTGTCGAGAAGTGGATTGTTTTTTCCTTCAGTTGATGTAGTTCTTTGTCTGAACAACCCTGGAAATGTAGGAGTTGTAGTAAATTCCACCAGACGTGATGCCTTTCAAATCCTCTGTCTGTGTGTCATGATCTTCAGGCACCACCAGATGGGTCTTAGCTGCACAAACCAGCGTGGACAGTAGATGGCAACACACCACTGTCACAAAGAGCAGCTACTTTTGCTTACAAAATTTCTTATTTTATATTAAAGTCATTTTAAAGATGGAATCCTGATTTTTTTTTTTGCCCCGCTCAATTATAAGGGATTGATTTCAAGAGCTGGCACTTGAAGAATCTGCCTCAAATACTGAAGTTAAAATGGGATGTTGGGCTTTGAAGGATGCGTGTGCTGTACGTGGAGGTGCAGACCTTACAGCACAAGCCAGAGCTGTCCCTTTTCAGTCATTTGATCTCACTGAGGTGCTGAGTACCTCCTACTTGTCTATAGAAATGAGCCCAATGCTTTCATTTTACTGCAACACAATTGTCTAATACAGTCCAAATTTTTTTCTATGCCTGGAAGTGGATGCTGGGCCTGGTTGTGGGTGTTTAGACAGCTTTTGGAGTAAACATGTTCATTTCAGAATGTGCCTCATAAACTAGGGAATAGGCTAGACTATTTATTTTAATCACAGCTCTGAAGACAGACTAAATTCCAGCTCTAGCATGAATGCCTTTGCCATTGGAGACCATGAAGTGAGATGTGGGTCAGACTGAGTACCACTCAAAAGTTTTGTGTTTCTGCAACAAAATAATATTTTACTTCTCAAGTGACTGAATTGTATAAAGAGAAAACTGACAGATTTCAGCCCTTTTTTGTATTGTTGTTGTTGTCATCATCTTGCTTCTCTTTGGTATTGAATTGTCTTTTTAAAAATTAATGCTTTTATTGTAGGATCAACTGTTACAATGCGCTCTATGCGCAGGCTCCTTTTGGTGGCTTTAAAATGTCAGGCAATGGCAGAGAACTGTAAGTTTTCCTCAATATTTTGTTTATATGTGGGTGGTGAATGCAATAACTATTGTGACTGTGAAAACACTGTTGAATTTGCTTCTAAACTATCAAGCCTGCAGCAGGCTGCACAGGGAGGTGCTAAGCCAGTACAGTGTGGACGTAAAGAATTCCTTCAGGAGTACCTTCATCTGCTTTATAAGCTTTTAATAACTCCAGTTCAGTCAAGTCCACTTGGAAGCATTTTTCCATGCTGGTTAGGTTTTTAGGTCAGGGGAGAAGTGTGACACCTTGGCTGGGGATGCTGGTATTTACCCCAAACCTCCTCCACCTTTCTCTGGTGGTATCTGGGCCTCCCTTGGCTGCTGTATTATTGCTCCTAGCTGGACCTCTTCCAGTGGGAATGAATGATCTCCAAAATCATTCTACATCCCACCTTCCAAGCTTGCTGCTATATTACAGGAGGACCCTTTGTCCCTCTTCCCCAGCCTGACCTGTTGCATTGGAGCTACCAGACATTTCAGCTCTAATTAGTTACTAAAGCCAAAATTTTTAAACCAGGCTCACCCCGTGAGTTAGAGGTAGAGCTGAGAAATTTTTTTAAATCTTAACTTTTTTTCTTGTATAGGAGGGGAGGCGACTTTTCTTACCCCGTTCAGCAGACTCTTCAGAGGAATCTAAAGCACTTTTTCTTTCACAAGCCAGATTTAATTCCAGGAACCACTTCCAGTTCTTGGTGCATCTGCTGCTCTGGGACATTCAGGTGCCTCATTTCCAAAGTACAGCAAATGAATGAATCCTCAAATGGGACATAGATATATTGAGACCTTATGGTTTACTTTGCCTGACTGCCTGGCTAATTAAAAGATGTCAAGGCTTTATCCCTTGGGCAAGACATGGGAATAGAGCCAGTTTCCACCAACTATGTAATGCAGTGGTGGGCTCTCTTATCAGTATGTTTCTGGAGCAAATGCCATGGTAACTTGTAGATAGAAGCTTTCTTTAAGTGAAAAATTAACTTTAATTACTGACTAAGCACTGATAACTGTGCGTATGTGGCTGACTCTTCTGTGGCTGCTCACAGCAGCACTCCGTTTTCACTAGGCAGAGTCACAAGGTGTCACCTTGTGGGTTACAGTGACCAGAAGCATTCCATGTTTCTTTTACAAGAGGGTGTAGTTGTATGTCCTTGTGTGCAGGTACTTAGCAGTTATTAGAAGTGGTGGAACAAATCAATAGCTGGTCTAAGTTGGTGCAGATCTGGGTTTGATGGCCTGATGTCTCTGCAGCAGTTGGCAATGAGAAACTGAAGTGCACACTTGTAGAACTCTTTAGGGAAGTACACATTAACATACTACAATTGTTTGTCCCTCTCCCTCCTCTCTCTTCTTTTCCAGTGGTGAATATGCTTTGGCAGAGTATACTGAAGTGAAAACAGTCACCATCAAACTCTCCCAGAAGAGTCCATGAGAACAGAAGGCCTAAAACGCTGACACTCTGAATGTGACACATGGGGGATGTGTTCAGAGCAAGGGGGAGGGGAGGGGTAGGAAGGAAAATGGAAACACCTGTCTTTATTCCTCTAGAAACACTGAATCTACTGGACTCCGTTTTGTCAACTGGCTCTTCACACACTGATTTTCCTGACCCTACTGGCAGTACAGTCTTATACTGTGCAAGTCCCTGGCTGTTCATCTGCCTGCTATCTGTGACTAAAATGATGGTCAGTCACGGTGTTTGCAGGACATCTGCTTTCAAACTGTACCCTGAAGGATGTGGACATGGCTGGCATGTTGGAGAGATTGCTGGTACCATTAGCATGGGCTGGCAAATAACTTCAGAGGCATTTGGGTTTCACTTGGCATAGATGGACTCCAGTGGTAGGGTTAGTACAACTTGGCTGGAGTTGGTGGAGTTTGTGTGGAGATTGCAGCTGGAGTTTGGAATCAGAGTGCAAGCTTTCATGGAAGGATCTGTAACAAAATTCTCTTTGAAAGAGCTACCTTAGTCTCTCTAAAGATACGTGCATTCTTCATACTGGTGATATTCTAGCCCTGAATGAGATTTGTGGGAGTTTCCTAGAGGACTCCTTTGGGGCCAGTATTTCACCCAACAGAACTAGACAGTCAAGTGTCCTTGGAACCTGATGTTTTGGTGTGCACACACTACACATGCTGCAAATGCAAGTCACTGACTTGCTGACCCTTCTGGCTCTGAGTGAGTCACAGTTGTATCTCAAACCTTCACTACAGCACTTTTTGCAAGAGGATTTTGCACTGTACTTACCGTGATGACACCGAATTGGATGCTGAGCATGTAGCATGGCAGATACCCCACAGAAACCACCCCACACCGGTCCTTCTGACCTGGGGGAGAGAGCAGAAGACCTGCAGGAAGCTGTCCTGCTCTCTCTTTCTCTGTAACTTTCAGGCTTTGTGAACATCTCTTTGTTTTTTGAGCCAGGGCTATTATTGTGAGCATAAAACTCTAAGCTCTTCTCACTGCTTCTTTATCCTGTGTGAATGTAGCTTAGAATACATTTCTGGAAGTGCAGTACGAAAAGGCAGGTGCTCCCAAGTGCTGAAGAGGTGGGTGTACGAGCCAGTTACTATGGATAAGCTATGGCTGGACTTAAATGTGCCAGAGATTTGCAATAGTTATCCCTGTGAGTGCTGTCATCTTGTAGCCAGCACGGAGTAGCTGATCCTTCACTGAGCAACCAACTGCCTTGGATTGTCTCTTGCTCACAGCTGTCCATGGAGTGGCTGTCACACCAAGTTCATACCTTAGTACCTCCTGCAGCAACTCCTTTGCATGCCCAGATGTTATTTTAGGGGATTAATGACAGGCCACACACTGTCTTCAGTTCCTGGGTTCACTGCTTTCCCTCCTCCTCCTCCTGACTCTACTGGAGAACCACTGGCAAAAGGACAGCAAGTCCCACGTCTGCAGGAGCTGGGAGTGTGCCGGAGTTAGTGGTGACAGCTTGTTAGGAAGTTCAGGTGATCCCACTGGGGTTGTCCTCTGAGAACAAACCCACGGAGGTTCCTTATGGCGTATCAACAGATCTCCAGGGAGCACTGATAAAGTTTCCTGCCTGGAGTCTTCCAGATGTCAGTGCTTGAAGCAGAAATGCAGGTCTAACCTCTCTTCTCTGCTGCAAGCAAGGATTTAACCAGTATCTTCCTTTGCTCAGAGATACTCAGTTAGTAACAAGTTCTGTTGTATGAGTGTAGCTTTTTTTGGAGGAGGAAGGAAGGTGGGTGGCGATAAGTAAGGAAAAAGTTTGCATGAGCCTAAACTTCCTTATTAGTGAACGTTGAAATTGCACTTCAACACCACTTAACTTCTTACATGACATACCTCCAAGAGTTGTAACGAGGTGCCTGTCCTTCCATGGGGTGTGAGACAGGTAAATCTCCCCATCCAGTGATGAAAATGTCCTCCCTTCCCCATGAAAGGCCAAATGGGAACACTGTAAATAAGTTTTTATTTTTGTAAAACACTTAGAGTGCAAACATCTTCTCAGACAAACATTTTACTCTTGCCTACCTGAGGGTTTTCTCGGGCTGCAGCCAGACAGTAGGGAGGTGAGGCAAACAGTAAAAGGCTGGTTATCTTGATGTATCTCTGTATTTTTGATAAACAGTGGTGGAAACTGAAATCATCTAAAATTCTTAAAATCCTACTATTCTGACTTTATATGTATGATATATATTTCACTTTTTTTTCCCTTATCATGTTTTTAAAAAGTCAATGTATCTCTTATTGTATAAATCAGGGTTTGACTCTACACACTGAATTTTCTAAGTTATATAACACTAGACACTAACTTTAAAATAACCCCTTAGAGGGTATATATACTTCTTTCATTGCACAGTAAGGCTTTCATATGAAATACTAGTTGTTTTTTTAAAAGAAAAAAACTATATTTATAAATTAGGATACAGTTAATCTAATGTATTTTTTTAGCTAAAGGTACATGAAAATGCTATGTTTAAACCTCATGTATATATTTAGACTATGGGTATCTTTTTTTGTAATAGTTCTTGTTCCTAATAAATGTTTAACTTTGTGAAACGTGTGTGTCTGAGGATTCAGTATCTCACTGGGAAGCTGTGAAGGAATCTGCACTTGGATTAATTTCTGCAATTTGTGAAGAATTGGCCTGTTTTAAAAGACTAAAGTGCTAAGCGTGGTCAGTGCTCTGCACATAAAAGCTGGAGTGTGTGTGTGCAGCTCCCCCTGCAAACAGCCACTTGTGTGAGTTGTGCCATTTACTGTGAGTGGAGGGAGCGGGAGAGCGGAGCTGCAGCTGGCAGGGGCAAGCAAAAAGTCAGATGGATCCCCTTTTCCTTCTGAGGTGAGACCCAAGATAGAAGTATTTGAAGAGATCATGCAGACAGATGGGGCTTCCTGCCTTGGTCTGGCTGCTCCTAAACCCCTTTAAGACACATCCACCACTAATATGACTCTGCTAAATGCATTCCCATTCCTGCCTTATTTTCCTCATCTGCAATGTAGATAGAGAGCAAGAACATTCCATTGTTTTTCTATTCTCTTCCCATCTGATGTGTGAGAAATACCTATCAGCTCGCTACACAGGCCCAGCCAAACTCCTTGAATTTTCCACTTTCTAAAAGCATCGCTCAGAAGCTTTTAGACTCCAGAAAGGGGAAGACTGGAGATACAAAGGAATTACTGTGAGTGACACAATCAATGGAGACTTAAGGAAGAGTGGGATGAGATTTGGGGAGAGAAAAAGGGAAAAGTTAGCTTGAATGTGTGGATGAATTATTGCCTGCGGAAGTTACAGTTCCTATCATAATAAAGGAAAAAGTTATTTTAGTCTGTTTTCAAACAATTGTGCTAAAAAAAAAGCTGTACAAAATGTCTGGGTAAGAGCTGGGCTGTGAGGCATAAAAGGCAGCAGACTGGGTAAGAGGTAGAAAGGGTCCTAAAATCAGGTAACACTGAGTTTAGCTGTGTTAAAAGACGATAGTATAGGTATTTTCTTGCTCTCTGTCTATGGCTGCAGCTTGAGACTGGTTGATGGGAGCTGAACACAGGTAAAAGCACCGGTGAAGACCCATCTCTCTGCATCTCCATAATCACTCCAAAGAACCATCCCAGGCAAATCTCAGGCTGCCACAGCCATTCAGTGAGTGGGCATGGCTTTTTCCATACTTAAGTGACCATCAGAGACCCATTGCTAAGTACCGGACCAGGGAAGAAAAAAAATCCTCTGTGTTTAATTTACAGAATCACTGTGAGTAGCAGAGCAAAAGGCACGCAAAAATGGCCTTTTCAATGGGTCCAATGGGTGGGGAAAATTCCAGGCTTGTCCAGGAAAGTTCCAGGCTTGTCAGAGGCTCCCGGAGAGGAACGGGTCAGCGATGGGGAAGGACTGCGCACACCAGCGCAGCGCTGGAGCGCAGCCCGGCCGACTCCTTCCGAAGAGAGGGGGCAATCTCGCTCTGCTCTTCCAACGGGAAGCAAACTCGGCGCGATCCGGGCAAGGAGCAACTTCCAAAGTCGGAGATGCCGGAGCAGCCCGGTAAGGCCGTGCCGTGCCGATGGGCAGCGGTGCCCGGGCAGCCGCGCGGCCGGGGGCGGGAGGGCCACGCCGGGTCCTGGGGGTCCCGCTCCGGCCACCGCAACTCCCGCTCTGGTTTTTCCTTTAAAAAAACCTCCACTCCGCAGGGCCCGCGGGGCTGTGTGGGGGCGGGCGCCTGGGTCGGGGCCGGTGCCACCCTGTGCCCTCCCTCCCTCCCTCCCTCTCAGCGCTCCGGGCCAGCCCTGCCCGCGGGGGCAGGCGAGGGGCCGGCCCCGAGGACTCGCCCTTCACGGCGGCCGAGGAGGCGCCGCTGCCCCGCTCTCTTTCTGCCGCCTCCCTCCGCGGAGCTGGGCGGGCGGGCGCCGGAGGAGGAGGAGGAGGAGGAGAAAAAGAAGGAGGAGGCGGCGGCAGCAGCGCAGCGACCGCCGGCCCGGGACGCTGGAGGTACCGCGGCTTCGCTGCCCCCTCGGCCACCTGCCCGGCGGCCAGGGGAGGCTGCTGGGGCTCGCCGGGGCGTTTCAGGTGGAGAGCGGGGTGGAGGGAGGGGGAAAGTAGCTTTTTTTTAGAAAGAAAACGAAAGTTGGGAGGGAAGTTTGCAGGCGCGGGGCGGTGGCGGGCGCTGCCGGTCCGCCCTCCCCGGCCGCCCCGCCCGGCTCTGCCCCGGCCCCGCGGGCACCGGGAGCGCCGGGACTCGCTCCCGGGGGTCACCCGGGACTCGCTTCGGCGACTGGAAAGTGTCTGGAAAGGCTTGTGAGACCCCCCACCCCGAATCGCGATGTAGCGCCTGGTCTCTCCCCAGTCGGGAGTGGTGCGGGAGAAAGAGGCTGGCTCGCTGCGCAGAGCTCACCCAAGGATGAAGGATGCAGGTCCCGGCGGGAAGGGGGTCCCCAGGTGGGCAGGGGGTCCCTGTGCTGGCACCGAGCCGGCCACTTCAGCCCCAGGTTTACCATCACCCTGCTCGGTGTGACAGCAGGCGGGTCTGTTCATTCCCACCCGGACTGTGCCCTTGGGCCTCTCAGATCGGTGCTGTTCCCATCACAGCGACCAACCCCAGGAGGGATTCTTAAAAACAACAGGTGGTTTGAGCGAAGAACTGAAGTTCTGGCAGATTTCTCGTGAATTGGGAAGTGAATCTCGGGCAAATCGCGGTGTTTCTGGGAGCGTGGCTGGGTTTAGGCGCAATGCACAGGGTGAGACCAGGCAGGCTGGTGAAGGGGAGAGGAGGTGATGGTACAGATAGGGTCAGACATGCTGGGGCACTGTCTGACAGCTGGCAGCAGCAGCTCTTGGGAGGGAAACTGGAAATGTGTGGAACGGATGTAAATCCCACTTCAGGTGTATTCTGCACGGTCCTTCTTCTGAATGAGATTCTGCGGAGCTTATAGATTCCTTCTCTCTGAATCAAGTCAAAACATGGTGTTTGCATGTGTTACAGTTGAATTGACCTCACTTAAGGTAAACTCTGTAGGGTTCTTTTGTATTATATGCACAAAGGTCCTGAAATACGGAAATCCTGCTTACACGGGCGCTGTGTGGCAGTAACACACATGCAGTTACTTGCAGTTAGAGGGAACTGATTGTCAAAACCACACCACTATTTTTCCTGAAAGTTTTTTTTTTTTCCCTTTCACTCTATACAAGGAAAATTTCAGCCTGAGGAATGAGCTGAGTAGAAAGCTAAAAATCAGCAGTAGGATGGTTTTCAAGCCTCTGTGGTTCATGCAGACCCCCTGTTCAGTGTTTCTTGTACAGTTGCTATGAGTGCGCATGGTTTTTCCCCACTGTAGAGCAAGGAAATGCCTCAGAATTGAGCAGGTGCTAAAGAGAGCTGGTCTGTTGGTGTGTGCAAGGGGAAATGTTTATTCTTACTGGAGCTGCACAGTGTGTCTATAGCGAGGGCACAGGGTGGCAGCTGCTGGAAGCATCTCATCCCTTCCATGGTCAGAGTTAACAACCTGCACAGCTTTTGGGAGGTGTGAGAGCCTCCCTGACACCTCTGCCTGTGGCATCACACCCTTGGCACGGCAGAGATGTGCGATCCTAGCGCAGCAGTTGTGCCTGCCAGGGTGGCTGAGGGAAGCTCAGCCCAGGAGCCAAGCTGATTCCAATGGGAACTCGGCATGTTACAGGGCAGAATCCAGTCCACCAACATGGCCCAATTCACCCGTTTGTGGGCTTGGATCTGGAATTAGGGATCACCTCCATCTCAGCCTCTTGCAGTACCCAGTGCCCAGACTGTGGGGCACAGGGGTGTGAGTTTTGATTCCTGCTGCCAGGCACCACAGTCAGGATCATCAGAAGCTGTTTTCCTCTAAGTGCACCTAAAATTCAAATACTTGCCTAGAAACAACTGATATAGGATGCAGTGGTTTTTAGTATTGTATCTAGTGGTTAAAACCCAATGTAAGGAGGGAGGACAGAAAGCTTCACAAAGAGTGGTGATGGATCAGCATATTTTTGTATTCTCCTTGGATTTTTATTCCAACTTGGGAAGCTCAGGGAGAGTTAGGGATGATCTTGGGCCCTACTGGTCAAAGCAGGAGGTGGGTCACAAGCTTTGCCGAATTAGAGCCTCCAATCAAAACTTCAGCATCACGCACCAGACATGAGAAGAACCAGTAAGAGTCAGTTGAGGGGCATCATGTTACATCTGAGAGGCATTTACTGACTGAAACTGAAAGCAGAAAATGAGGGAACACGGATGCTGCTCTGGCACACACTGCAAAGTCACCCGTAGTTTTAACCTCTGTGTGGAAGAAGTTAAAAGGCAGGTGTGCAGCTGTGAAGAGGGAGGGAGTTGAAATCGCCTGGGAAGACTGAGCTGTTGTGCCAGACAGTTCAGAAGAAGCCAACCTTTAAGAGCTCCTAAGGGCCTGATCTGCCTCCCTGAATCTGTCTGAAGAAGCCTGATGCTTCCAGGGTAGGAGAGCTCTCTGAAAGGACTGGGCTGAGGGGACAGGAGATGGTGTGTTTCTCTTTGCCCTCCTTTGATTCCTACAGAGGATTGTTTCAGTAGCCACAGCAGTATTTCTCAGTTTCTCACAGTCTTACAAGAGCCATGGTTGTCTTTGTGGATGGGAGAGGTTCTGAGGTTGCGTTTAGGATTTTTCCAGCTGCACTGCATGGTTTCAATGCTCTGCCTTTGCACCAGCTTGCGGAGAATCTGAAACTGCAGCTGTGACCCCTGCCCACCCCCACGTCCTCTGCCCAAAGACTGAGCAGCTTTGGTGGTGAAAAATGAAGAACATTATCTTTCTATAGTGGAGAAATTGTTAGTCACCTCTGTTAATTCACATTATGCTCTTAACAAAGCTGTTATGCAAATAACTGTATTTATAGGATAAGTGCAATATTTAGACAACTGTTAGAATGCAGAGGAATGAGCAATTTCTATACTACAATGGTTAATCTGTTTTGTTGTTTATTTTTAAACAGAATAAATGATGTTTCTTCAGGATGGTGCTTACTAGCAGCCTCTGCTCCTGCGTGTACGTGATGGAGATCGTTCAGCTTTGACAACACTGTTCAGTTTGAAGTGCTGAGGAAAGTTCGTCTGTTGGACCTTCACAACTGGACCCAGAATGTACTGGTGTGTGGGAACTGAGGAATCCGCTGTTTGCAGGGAGAGCAACATGGATCCACAAAATGGTAAATAAGAGGAATTTTTTTCTTTCCCGTTCAGATTGGGAGCAAAAGGTTTTAAGAGAGCCACTGGGTTTTGATGAAATTTAAAGATATGAAAGATCTTTGAGCCCTAATCTTTGAAAATTTACCAAGGAATTTTACTTCCAGGGAGAATGATGTTGAACTACTCAGGTGGTAAGAATGGCATTCCCCTCAAGATTGATGTTCTCCAAAAGGCTGCAGAATTAGTCAATATATGTATCATGTCTCCCCAGTTCCTAAATATGTTTTACAAGATCTGTGCTTTTTCAGCGTGTGAATGCAAATATGTTCCCAGTCACTGATGCAGTGGGTTTTCAGGGTATGAAAGCTGCTAAAATCAGAGCATCCTTTCTCAGCCTGAACAGATATTAACCTGCTCCAGTTTTACTGTCAGCTTCGATTCAGTGCCTTGCAGTGATTTATTGCTGGGGTGGATCAGAAGGTCTGTGTTTATGTAATCTAATAAATCCATGGGTGGAAATTCCTTTTTCAGCAGGGACATATGCTTCAGGTTGCTTCCTGTGAATTTTTTTTCTTTTTTTTCTTTTTTTTTTCCCCCGAGCAGCCGAATTATTTTTGGATGGTTTCTCTAGCTGCAACCCTCAGCTCCCAGGCACTGCTGCGTTTCTCTGAGTCAAACCCCAGTTATGTTTCTGCAGCAAGAAATAGCCTCCTGGTTCTTGTGTAACGGTATTCCCCCCTTGCAGCAAGTGCTTCATTAGGAGGCAGCATCTGCGTTTGAAGTGTGGGAAGAAGGTGTGTTTGACGCTCTGTAGTGAGTAAGCAGCCCTCAGCAGAAGCTAATGTTTTTGCAGGCTTATTTTGGATTTTATCAGCAACTATGAAGCAAAACCTGATAGTTTATTCAGAGGCCGCCTTGTCTTGTTTGAAGACGTTTCTCACCAGCATCACAGGGAGCTCTGGGAACTCTTTCCTTTCTCTGTATGTATTCTGCTTGTTCCGTGATACCGATCTTTCTGTTTGCTTTTGCTTTTGTTAATTAGCATTGTAACTTTCTGTAACACGTGGTTACTGAATATTCTTAAAATTCTTGAATTCTATCCGCTGAGTTTCGCTCTGGAAGAAATTTTCTCCACTTGAATACTAAGCTACAAACCATGAGAAGAATTTTAATCTGCACTAACGATTTGAAAGTGTTTCAAATTGCTACAGTTTTGTTCTGCGATAGTGATTTGATAAGTTTTCTCACTGTTTAAAGATACGGTAAATAAATTATTTTATGAGTGAATAATGAAGTGAAGAGTGAAATAGTTATGTTTTCTACATTTTGAGTGCAGTTTGTTTTTCCTGAGAACTTTATTACATGTTGCTGTTATGTAACTGTGTTAGGTTAAACTGGTTGACTGGAAGCATACAAATGTTAGTGGTAGACTCTTCTATACTGACACACCTGGGTTGTGTTGTTTGGTAAACAGCGTTGGAAAACTGACAGAGGGATCCTTGCAAAGCTCAAGATCTTTGTACAAGGCACTGGTATTGCCTTGGTAGATTTGCTCTTTGTAAGGGTACTGGACATCCTTAAACTCATTGTTGTTTCAGGATTGTTTGGGTCCTGCCAAGAGTAATTGTCATCAGCTAACTGGTCCACTCCCTAAGTTAGCTGGTCCTTGTTCTGCATTTGGATCCTATTACAGGGATGGAATCAGGAACACGGTGACTCATCCAGCCTCCACATCTGAACCTATTGTTTACGCGCCTTTATGAACAATGTGGATGCAGCCTCCTGCTTCCATTCAGTGGGAACTGCTGGGAAAAGGGAGCGAGATCCCAGATCATTTCTTTAATGCTGACGACCTTGTTAGTGCTCGCAGAGCGTGGAGTCTGTTTTGTGGGGCAGGAAGGGCAGGTGTGTGGCTGTGAGGGGTTTATCCAACAGCGCGGTGGCTCCGTGACGGGTCCATTGGAGGCACCTTCCAGCGGGGACCCTGTGCACCCACTGCCTTGATCATTTCAAAGCCTTGAGATTTTTAGGACTCTTCTTCCACTGACAGCTATGAAGCCCCGGCCAAATGCATGTGAATAATATGTTCACGGCATCGTTGTAGTTAGAAAATGTAACCGGTGATTCCAGGGCTCACCTTACTCTGTCGTCTCCTCTGCCATTCCTCCCGGCGGTGCAGTGATCTTGCCTGTATCCCAGCAGGATTCCCGCTTTCCCTGGGAGTGGGTGAGCTGTGTTTCAGAGCTGTCTGCCCTCCAGGGATGGTGCTGGGCTTGACTTGGTTACGCACCCGCTGGTCCCCAGCGTGGATTTGTCACCAGAGCGCAGGGTAAGGCTCCGGTTTGGATGCAGTCACGTCTCCCTCCTCAGACCCTGCTTGCTCTCTCTTAGATTTGTTCATCTTGTCCTAATTAAGAGGCAGAAACTGAGCATAGATATGGGGGCGGCTGCAGTCTCTCATGAAGCACAGGGCTTGTTTTTTTTTAAACTTGGTTAAAGAGCTCTGCATAATATAGTGGAGGTGACATAATGTGAATTTTATAGGAAATACAATGGAAGCCCAAAGACATCACTGTGTGAATGCCTAGAAAAGCATAAAGATTCATCTCCTTTCTACAGGCTGGTTGGTTTCTTTGAATCTTATGAAATTTTACAGTTGGGATTTGATTCTTATACCGTTTTCTAGGAGACAGTTCCTCAAAGATGTAGGAGAGCGAACATTGTCTTCTGAAATGTAAGGGCACATCTGTTAAAGAGCTTATCTCCCTCTTATTGTGAATTTTATTCCAAGTTGCGGAATGTTCATGTTCCACTGGTGTATGTTTCGGAGGTGGAATTGGATTATCCTTCAAACATGCCAGAGGGTGTCTCTTCTCTCCCGCTAAATCTAGAAATGAGCACTGAAAAAGGGGTGTTATCTTGGAATGTATCTAACATTACATAATTAGGGACAATGATGCCCTAATTATTAAGCTGCTTGAAATTTTATAGTATCTTTACAGATATTAACTAAATGAACCTTCACAACTTCTCTTGAGGCGAATCAGTTGTAAGCTGGTGACTTTCCACTGTTCAGGGCAGCACACATGGACGTGTGCAGTATGCCTGGAGAAGAGACCTAAATATTAAATGAGGGAGCAAACAAGTCACCAGAATATAATGACTCGAGTTGTCATTTGGAGTGGACCAGAGGCCCTTAAAGCTGTGCTTTGGAAGTGCTGTGGTGACCCTGCAGCACACAGGGAATTCTGTTTTATCAGAAAGAAGCAGCCCACAATGGTAGTGACCTTTGCAACCCCTCCTGGGCCATGGCTCAGCTCAGAAATGACTCAGAGGGAAAGCTGCTGCCAGCAGAGCTGCTTCCTGTGCGAGTAAGAGTTGAACTGGAAGAGTTAAAGAGCGGTTGTAACAAGAGGGACTTCTCAGGAGCAAGTGCAATTTTATGTGGAAAGATTCACAGTGGACGGAGTGTTGATAACTCGAGCTTAGCAAGTGGAACAGCTTATCCTCCTGGGACACCCTTTGTGCATCCAGCCTCGCTCCCTGTTTGCATCAGGGCAGGACATGTGCAAGTGTGGCCGAGGCCTTTGTGGGGTGCAGCGGTCTGGGAAGGTGATGGGACTGTAGGTGGAAGGATGGAAACTTTCCCAGACTCTTCTTTTGCTCTCCGTTCTGTCCTCACTGATAGCCTGAGCCTTCCAGCTGCCAGCCTGGCAGCGTGAGATCCACTTCAAAAATAAAAGTTCACAGGAAAAACCTGACTTCTTTATAGCAATAGAGGCAAGGAGAACCCACTCGCTCCTGGGTGGGCATGGACGTGGCCTCCAGATTAGATCTTTGGTGGGGTGTCCTTTGCAGGGCCAGGAGTTGGACTTGATGATCCTGATGGGTACTTTCTAACTCAACATATTCTATGGTTTCCTCACAGTTCTGCACTGTTGGAGTTTTTTTGCCTTAAACATATGAAGGGCAGGAGCTTGCAGTTGGTAGTGTGAATAGCTTTGTTTAAAGATCTTTCCTGCTGAATAGAGGAGGAAGGGAAAAGCAGTGTTGGCAGCACCACTGGTACCACTTTGTTCCTCATGAAATCACCACATAAACCTTAAAATCCTCACATCAGCTGGGGCCAGCCGTGAGTCTTGGGGCACGTTGAGTTAGGCCTGTTTGTGACACATGGTGCTGTACAACAAGGGAAAAAGTATTCACAGCCTCTGTCCTGCTTTTTCCATCCACGCCTTCCCCCGTAGTAACGTTACCCTGAGTTTTTGTAACAGCGTGGAGTGAGAAGGACAAGGAGAGCATCTGGGACATGATGTGAGGACACAGAGTGTGTTGGTTGTGTGAAGTTCTGTATAATCAGACTAAATGAGCCTTGAAGGTTTTCTGGTTTTCTTCCTGCTTGTTAAGATGTGAGTTAATCTGAGTCCAAACAGCAAACTGAAAGTGTTCCTATGATCAAAACATAAAAAAAAAAAAGGAAGGCAAAAAATAGAACAGGTATTGTGTGTGAGTTAGTCTCACTGCAGAGTGCCCTGCAGAAGGAGAAGTAGGAAATGCTCAGCAGGAATAGGAAGTACACTAGTAAAGCAGTAATAGGCCTGTATTTTTAAATATTTAAATAAACTCTTCGTACAGAAGTGGTGCAATCTCACAAGAGCTGATGCGGAAGGCTGGTCTGCAGCAGAACATGCCTGTGGTTAAACCTGCTCTCTTGTGCAGACTGCAGCAGAGATGTGTATTGCAACATCTCTCCAAACTGAACCTGGATTATCAAAAAGGGTGATGAATGCTGAGGCATTTGCAGTTTTCCTGATAAATACCATCAAAGGCAGCCTGCTCTTGAACTTCAGGGCTGTAGCAAGGAGGGCAGAGCTGCTGGGAAAGCCACTGGTGCAGCAAAGACCTTGGGAAGCTAATTGAGCAGAGAGTCCATCCTGAGAGCCAGTTTGATTTACAGGCAGTAGTAAAAAAATTGATCTTTATCTGAGCTGGATCTGGCATTATCTGCTGCTTTACAGCTTTATTTCTCCACCTTTCTGTTAAAATGTATTTGTGGTTCATTACATTGAAATGTAACTTATGACAAGTCTATCCAGAAGCCTGGGAAAAAGCAAAGATAAGGTTGTAAAGAAAATCCTTTGCCCTTAGAACTTGTACACAGGGACTTTTTTACAGCCTTAGTAAAGTGTGATTTATTAGGCAGCTTTCAGGTGAGAGTTGATTCTGGGGTCATAGAACCACTGTCTTCTATTTCAGTGGGAAAAAGACAATTGATAGTGTTCACACCAACTCAGCCTTTACCAGACCTGTAATTGATTTACTGTTTTGTCAGAGATGTTGCGTGTGATTTTATACTTGCATTAAGAAAATGCTGTGAATTATGTTTTTTCATCCTCCCCAAAGCCTGTGGGGGCCTTATCCAAAACCCATTAAAGACTTTGCGCTGACATAATGGGATCTTCAGGGATCCTTACAGCATTAAGTCTGTGGTTTGTTTGTTTTTCACTGCTCTGATCGATAAAGGGGCTGCCAGGGCTCTGCTTGGCAGGAGGCAGCGAGCTGGGAGGAACTGTTTGCATTGCAGATGGGGGTGTGGGGGATGGATTTTGCACCATTCAACTCCCAGTATGCTGTGTAGAATCACAGAATCACGGAATTTTTACAGTTGGAAAAGAGCTTTAAGATCACTGAGTCCAAGCATTAACCCAGCACTGCCAAGCCCACCATTAAACCATGTCCCCAAGTGCCACATCCACAGGGCTTTTAAATCCCTCCAGGGACGGTGACTCAACCATGAAGTCTGTCTCTTAATAGGTTCTCTATCAGGTTTGACATCAAGTCAGGCTGATATTTAATTCCTTTGCTTAATCCAAGTCCGTGTGCTCATTAGTGGGTCAGGAATTGCTTATTTACATGATTATGTATCACCACAGCAGCAGCTCTTTTATGTAAGCTCCTGATAGTTTCACAACAGAAGTGTCTCCATGCTTTGAATTTGTGCCTTGCCCTCACTTAGAGAACTTATAAAAGAAGTCTTTAAGTTTCAGGGAAGACCCTCAATCTTCCCAAAGCCCTCCTGCAGTCAGAGGGGCTCTGGGGGTTGGCAGTTTGTGTTGCTCCAGACAGACTGGCAGGACTTGGAGTCCGGAGGAGTTCACACCCTGTATGAGTATACGAGCCTCATTTCCCCAGTATTTTATACTCATACAGGGTGTGAGTATGGAGATGCACAGAGTAGTGGGAAATCTGATGCAGATCCTCTCTTTTTTGGCTCACCCTCCAATTGGAGAGGGCAGGAGATCCACAGTGAGCTTTGGGAACTTCTTGTCTACAAAGACAAGCCCTGTGTTGTGTCACCCGAGGGTGAGGGAAAGGGTCAGTTGGCCACAGGAAGGGCAGGAGGAAGGAGATGGGTGGAAGGAGCAGGGACCTGGGGTAGGGAGCTGGAGGAGCAGCTTTATTTCCTCTCTAATATATGGCTCCCAAGCATAAAGGTTGGCATTTCGGGTACTGCCAGGGAAAGCTCAGTCCCAGTCTGTCCACAACTCCTTCTCTGTGCCTGGTTGAAAATCATGGAAAAATCACGACCCAGAGCAGTGATTCAAACAAGAAGTCTGGATAAATTTAGCTCAAATATTCTTGGTATGTTTGTGGTCGCTGTGGAAATTGCATCACCACTTGCTTTAATGATCAAAATATCTCATGGCTGCCCGAGAAGGGCTCAAAATGCAATCTTTTAAAAGCGTGTGTGTCTTTGGATTTGCTTCACCTGCAGTTAATTGGTTTGGAGGGTTGTTTGTTTTATTCCCATCTTGGTTAAGGAGTTTTTTGGACTAGAGGTTACTGCTGCTTAATTGAAAAGCCACAAGGTTTAGAGCTGATACACTTTGCAGCGTGATTATCTGCTTCACATAAAAGTTCTGTCTGGGGAGTAGGATTCAAAAAGAGTGCTGGTAATTGCTGAAGACAAGACCTCCTCCAGAATCTGCCTGCACGTCTTTCTGTCTTGCACATCAAAGAGCCTTTGAAATTGCTTTTATTTTTCATAAAACAGGAACATAATTTTTTTTTTTTGTAGCACTAATGGACAGGATCCCTTTTCAGATCTCATACATAGCTTGAAAAACAAAATGCCTGGCTCAAGTGAGCTTGTAATCCTAGTCACAATTCTCCCATGTTTTGCACCTCGGACCTTTCACACAGTGGCAGGGTGGGAATAAAAGCTGTCATATCAAAGCCATTTGCATGGATTGGACCAGGTCCTTGGATGCAATGGATCAGAGTTCATCAAAGGTTGGTGGGAAGGGGATAAAATGTGCCTTGCCTCACTCTGCTGTCTCTGCCTTGGAGCAGACATCTAAAAATGCTGTGACCTGCAGCAGGGTCACATCATGAGCTGGAGCCTCACTTTCTCCACTGTTTTGTTGTTTTTTTTTTCTTTTCCAGACTGTCATATCCACCTTCCCAGCTCTGCACTTCCCTTGGCTCTGCTGTTGCCAAATTGCCCCTTCATCTCTTTTGATGCCAACCATATCCGATATCTTGACTGCATTTTCTTGTCTTCTGCATGCAACACTTTTACATAAACTGGTCTAGAGTGGTTGTTGTTGTGGTGATGAGAAGTGAGGACAGCAAAGAGTAAGGTGTTTTGTTAGGCTGGCAGGCACAGTTAAAGAAGCTCATTGGACTGTGTCTAACATGCACTAAGCTTGGATTTTGCTGTGTGGGATGTTTACCCCCTCAAATCTCCTGAAAAGCTTCTTCTTTAGATGTGTCTGCTTTTTCCTGGATCTGTCAGTTTGTTCAGTAAAAAATAATCTCTCGTTCTCCAAACTTTCCTCAAAGTAGACTGTGAAGCTGCTATAATTTCATGTGTTAGGAGTCAGTGCTTGGTAGTTGGGTTGATTCCTGCCCATGTTTAATGTGGGAACGTTGGCTGTAGGACTGGAAGGAGTGTGTGGATCAGTGTCCTGGTGTCACACTCCTAAACCTCATGCAGGGCTTCCCTTAAGCAACTTGACTTGTCTGTTGCTTCTGCTTTTTATAGAAGACTGTTCCAAGCCTCATTTCTCCAATATTTTATACTTTTTTCTAACTGTCAACCAAAATGTATTCACACCCTGTACACAAATAGCTCTTCTCCTTCCCCGGTGTCTCCCTCTGGATGTATTTATAGACAGGACTCCCATCTCCATCTAGCCTTCATTTTTCCAAGCTCAACAAGCCAAGCTCTTCTCATCTCTAGTCTTGTAATTAAATCCTCCATTTCTTCCATTTGTCTTCCCCACCTCTTCCAGATTCTCATGGTCTTCCTTGAATGTGATAAACTGGTGTTGTGCAGGGTATTTCACATATCTCTTTAACATTGTATCCCCTTTTTTCTCCTCTTTGAACAGCCTTTCCAAAATCTTCCTGTGTCCCAGCTCTTTCTCTGAAAGCCCCTCAGAGGCTTGTTTTTCCCGGTAGCATCCATGGAGCTCCATGGGGCTGAAGAGGCAGATTTTGGCAGCTTCTGTGCTGGTATTTTTGACCAGCAGTTGAGTTGCAGTGTCGTGAATGGGTTTTCCACTTAGGAGGGTGTTTACATGTGTTATTAAAGTGAAACATAAGCTTAGGAGCTGCTTTTCTCAACTTAGACAAGCTGTGGGGTCACTGGATGTGTCTTTGGTGGAGCCAATGGAAGACTTGGACTAAGAGGAGACCTTGACAGAGACTTGGACCCATTCTCCCCTCACACTCATACAGGGAGTCCCTCCTGAGCTCCTCCCAGCTGGGGCTAAAAGCATTCTTTTCTTTCTAAAGCAAGCTTTAAATATATATCTAAGGAGGTTGTAGTCGAAGAGGGCTGGCCATGAGTTGGTGCTTCCCCAATGTGAATAATTAATGGGTTTATTTTTTTTTTAGAAGAACGTTGAGCAAATTATTTCTTTGAAAGAGAGAAAACATTGATGCATGGGATTTTTCCCCCTTCTGATGAAAGCTTGAACTCAAGGGAAAAGGGGATGTTTCAGAAGAAAGAAAAGTTAGCCATGAAATTTTATTTTATGAAGTTCCAAATGAAATCCAATCTTGGTTTGGTCTCATGGCTCTAATATTTGATTCAATTGGACAGCAATGGTCTCACTAGAGACACCTTTCATCATTTAATAATCCTCTCTTTGCTGCCATGCCTGGAAAGGAATGCAAAGAAAATCCAAAAGCGCAGTCATACTTCTGCGTGCTTAACGTATATCTTCCAATTTAAAATTTGGAAAGCAAGAGTGGCATAGCTGGCCTTGCATGCAGGAGCATATTTCTGAATGATTCAAGCTGTAGGATGGGAACCAAATCACTGAGGCCAAAAGACAAAAATAGCAACTTTCACTTAGAGCTGAGTCATTCGTATTTTCAATACAGCAACTGGTTCTCTGGCCATTTGGAGCTCTCTTGGTTCCCTCAATAGCTTTGCTTTGGGGCTGAAAATTAACACTATCAGTGCTCTCTGTGGTCTTTGCTGATCCTTTGACCCCAAAGTGGACATTACTGGAGGGATGTGGGGCATCCCCCTGCTCTGTGAGAGCCAGCCTTTGCCCTGTGCTTGCTGGAGGTCATTCCTGTCCCATTCCTTCCCTGTCCAAAGGCCCGGTGTGTGTCTTCCAGGGGAGATGGTGGCTTCATGAGCCAATCTGACCCCTGAGAAATGTGTTGTGGGCACTGATGCTCCTCGGTTTGAAAAGAATGAACATGTACATGTGAAGCTGCTTAAACCTGACACTCAGAAGAGAGACTGTCACCAACAATTCCCAGTCCATGGTGCTGGAAAATGGGATGGCAGAGTTAGTGAAGGGCTCTCTCTCTGACCTCATTGCCTTGCAGTGGCTTTATGTAGCCTCTTTGGTGCTTCACAAGGAATAACCAGCTCGCTTTCATTTTAACTTCTTGGACAGTACAAATAATTCCCAGAGTCCCGGGAATCTGGGAGGTGCACACACAAATGCAGGAGATCTGAGCCTGCTCAGATCTGGCAGAGCTTTTCAGCCCCAGCTCAGTGCTGGTGCTGGCAGATGTTGATACTGCCCCTGATACTGCTGAGTCTGTGTTACCAGGATTTGAGGCTTTTCTGTCCCCTTGTCGCTCATTAGCCTGGATGAGAGGAAAATGATTGTGTAAGTGAGGAGCTGAAGCCTTTGGAGGCGTCTGTTTTTCATAAATCAGTTCTGGAGCCCAGTGAAAAGGCAGGAGTCCAAAGCATTTTTCCATCCGGGACTTAATATTTTCCTTTCAGGTTGGCGTTAGCAAACGCTTTTTTTTTTCCTTGCAGGTTAAGAGCGTTTCTAAATAGAAAATGTCCAGTGATTCTGGTGATAGTTGGTCACTTTGCACAGCTGTACCTGAAATTGTCAGCATGCCCTTTAGGTGGTCCTGTGTGCTTGCTGGAAAATGTTCAGTGCAGATCAGCACGTTGCATGTGTGGTGCTGGCATGTAAACAATTTTAAAAATACTTCCAGAATATGCGTTAATAGTGGGGGGAAAAAAAAAAAATCCCTTCAATGCTGGGCTTTTGCCTTTGTGGTATTCTTTGTTTCATATCTGGTTTCTTTTAGGGTTATAAGTTTCCTTCAGGGGCAGTGAGCATTGATTGTGAGCCGTGTTGTAGATGCGGGTGGCTTTTGTACTCAATACATCATCTTTTCCACTGCCTTGGCAGGAGGTTCTTAGTGCGGAGCCACTCCTTTAATTAGCTGAAATAATGGATGTTTGGGGGAAATGGAACCGCAGAAAATGGGCAGAAAAAGTGCGTGGAGGGTTCCCGCTGTCCTGGGAAGCTGGCACGTCTCACTTCTTGGAGAGATATTGGGTCAGAGGGACACGGCCTGGTTCTGGCACAGTTTCTCCAATGGGAGTAACTGAACTTCCCAGATAAACCATCTTGTTCCCTCTCGGTGGGATTTACCCTAACTTTCCATCCTTGTCTTCTCACAGGGAGATTTAGAAGTAGTTCTGACTGTTTTTTTAATCCTTTCAGGGACATTTTATTGCAGAATTGGTTGACCCACGTGTATTGTGCCCAAATGTGAGAACAGGGTTCTTGCTGCAGGACCCTCCTTTGAATGGTTCTGGGCCAGGTCCTGTCTGTGGGGCCATGTGGGCAAGTGGGGGGGCACAACTTTTCCCTCCTCGGGAAGAGATTTGGGTGTGTGACTTTATCTTCTAAGAACTGAATGAATGAAATGAATGAACAAAATCTTTCAACTTTTTAAAAAGCAAATGAAACCTTACTTTGAAGTGTCAGCTAATTAGAGAAGGAACACAAAAGGTATCTTTGTTTCATGAAGCATTTTTACTGACTTGGGCTGACTTAAAAATCTGTTTCTTTATTTTTTATTAAAGAACTCAGGGCTTTGAGGTTTTTTCTTCCTGTTTTGGGATGGGATTTTTTCAGTATCTCAGAGATTTCCGAAGGACTGAAATTTTCTTCCCCATCTAAATGGAAAGTGCAATGTAGGGCAGATCCATCATCCTTTGAAATCACTGGAGGCTTCCCGTGGGCTGCTGTTCAGTTTGTTAGCCTGAAGTTTTTCAAAGCAGCAAAAGATGCAGGAGTCTGTTGCAGAGACTCAAGAAATAGCATGGTTTTCCATTAATTTTGCAAAGCATCTGGGCAAAGCTGCTGTTAGGGTAATACTGAAAAATGTTCAGCGGTGCTGGTGAGTTTTTAAAGCATTTGGGGGTGTTGGCTTTGAATATTCAGAGCATCTTAAACCTCACCTCTGTCCCATTTTTTATTTGTGCTGTGGCAGCCCTCAGAAGTCAAAATGGCAAAAGATTAAGCTGGTAAAGGTTAGCTGTAGCCATCTGGAGCTGTAGAGGAATTAATGCCTGAGCTCAGCCCGGAGAGGCCCTGCCCACCCCCATCTCCACATCCTCTGAACCAGAGGCTTGGATTTCGCTGTAATGGGACATGGAGATGAAAATAACTGTCAGGGCTAAACTGGAGTAGTTAATTCAGACAAAGAAGCAGCCAGCCAGCTGAGAGCTGTTCCATCCAGTGGCTGCTTTAGGAGCTGCTCGTGCTGGAGCAGGGGTGGGTGGTTATCAGTCCAAGGAATTAATAGCTTAATTGCATTGCTGAATGGGAGGCTGTGTTAGAGCATCATCTGGATTCGTTCCCGTCTCTGGAAATACCTGTGCACATTATGACAAGGTCAGTAGTGGTTTTAAGGTTTTATTATTACTGTAATTCTGTTTTGGAGTGAGTTAGCTTCCTGCCCTGTTATATCCTGGGTTAAGCATCGCATTTATATCTTTCTCTGCTAAATAAGAATATTCTGCTTAGTTGCCAAAGAACTTATAAAAGGGCCTAATGTAACATTTACAAACTCTGTGAGTCTGTGTCAGAGGCAGAGATGCAGTGATTTGGGAAATAAAGGAAATAATGATCTATACAGTGTTCTGCTTTGTTATGCAGCTGTTTGCTGATTCACAGCATTGACCTGCAAACCCTCCCCTTTTAATAATACTGGCATATTGTCAATTTAGAAATTTTAGAGGGTTTTTTTTCACCCGCTGTAAAAACAAGGCCTGTGACAGGTTGTAACTACACATACCCCTGAAATTCTCATGGTACTCTTTATTGTTAATAAGATATTTTTATTTTGTTTATCTGAGCAGTCAATGGCACTTTGGAAGTGATACCTTGTACCCTTTTAATGCCAATAAAATAACACTGCTTTTTGTATTGATAACCTCTGTTTGCGCTGGGATATTTTTTTAAAGAAAATTAGTCTTGCCCTTAGCTTTTATAAAAGGCTTTTACTGCAAAGCCAAACTTTAAAGGTGCTTCCAAAGTATAAAACATTGAAATCAAGAGTGGGAAATATTTCCATAGTTGGCTGTTTTGTTACAAGCTGTTGAGGGGTGTGAGGAATAAATGAGGGATGTGTTTTTAGTGTCAGCAAATGCCTCCCATTTTCCCCTTACAAACAGCCCTGGGTTTGCTTACAGCCATCAGTAGAAAGCAAGAAAAGAAAAGAAGCCATGGATCTGTGAAGAGGTTAAAACAGATGCAAGGCAGAGATGCAGAGACTGAATGATTTGGAGTAAACTCCATGGCTTTATTTTCATTGACATTCAAAGGTGTTAGAGAAAAGAACCCACCTCAGTTCAAATAGGCTTCATTTGACTGCTTTTTGGTACTACTTTGGGGCTTTAGAGGAACCTGTGCCAGCACAGGAACTGTCCCAGATCTGTGTGCAATAAAGAGAAATTAAAGGAAATGACAACAGGTGTGTAAGAATTCCTGGAGTTTCTTGGATGTTGCAGGAACATCCAAGAAGTACTGCTAGAATATCATCACTTGATGTGCTGCTTTGCATATAACAATGTGCACTGTGGTGTAGTAATGCAGACCCTGTTTGGCAAAGTACAGAAGCCAACTCCTAAATCTGTGCAATCTGAGAATTCAAAGCACGTAGTTACACCCAGGCTTAAATGCTCAATGTGTGGATGATCAAGTCCAAAGACAGAGGTTCAATATTATTCAGCTCTCATACCACGTTGTTCAAGGCTGTATGTGAATGAGGTGGCTCTGTCAGGAAAGCCATGAAGAGCTCGGGTAAAGACCATGAGATTTGTAGGGTTAAAACCAGAGGCAGAATTTCTTTAGATTTTGGCCCAGATTTTTGCTAAAAATGGCTGATGCACGTATTGGCAAAACTTTATTCCCAGTCTGCACGAATGCCAGTAATGATGATAGTTCAGTCATGTATCTTGTAGAAATAAATCAGTCTTCAGTCACTAGGATGTAATTTTCCTCATTTTTTTTTTTCTCTGCTGGTGAGTATAAATTAAGAATATAAAACATGCTGTTTCTTATTTTCCACTTGTATTTCAGAAGTCAATATATCATTTACTAAGTCACCAGGAAGTCTTCTGTGAATTGGGTAATTTATTTGGCGTGATGCGATGGATGGCTTCTGTGTTTTTTGGGAACTTGGGAATGGATGGCCAACCTTCTCTCATTTAACCTTTGAAAGCTCAGGTTAACTTAGACAGGATCTCGTGGCTACAGCTGTTGGTTCAGGGCAAGCTTTTTTATCACTTCGTATCTCACCAGTTTTGCTCTTTTCAGGCTTGTAATTAGTTCAGTCTCAAGGACTATTTTTTGCTGAAGACTTCTGGCAGCTTCTTTCCCCAGGTCTTAGGCGGGAGGTCAGTTTACTCTGCAGAATGGAATGATAGAAGGAAGCTTTGATGACAGCTACGTAAGAAACTTGAATGATGAGCAGCATTATCTTTTTGCCAGGAATATTTCATATAAATGTATTGGTTTCAAACGGTAGGATTGCCAAAATTTCTTACACCCAACGAAACTTTTATTGACTTCTACTTGATGGATGTTCAGATGCTCAAAGCTGAGCAGTTTTGCTTAGGTCAATAAAAGTTTGACAAGACTAAAATTGAGTTCAAGAACTAAAATTAATGTCCCGAAAACTCTTCTGGGAGCATATGAACTCCATGGAGCCAGCTGTTTGTGACCTTCCCGTTCCCGGAGAGCCCAGAAGTCTGCACCTAACACACATGGACAGGCTGTGCTGGTTGATGGCCAGCACATGTGCTCCAAGCAGTGGTGGTGGCACCAGTGGATTTAACTGAGCCATTACACTACAAAGGATTTAAGAAATTTTGCGTGGGGGCCCAAAACTGTAAGAGGAAGCAGGACACATTAGCCAAGTTGTTTTGTGAAGTAGTTGTTTGGTAAAACACAGAAGTAGTCTTGGGATTAGTAGAGTCTAGCATGGAGAGTTCCTCCTTCCCTCAGTTACGTGATCCTTCTTGTGCCCCCTGGACAAGTGGTTTGGTAGTCCCCTGTGCACAGTGGGGCAGTGCCAGCAGGAGAGGTAGAAAATGCTCCTTTAAGGAGAGCTCTGGTGTGCAGGATGCATGGGAGGTTGGCTGGAGACCACTCTACTAGAGAAGGATGTGACACCAGGATGAATAATGAACCATGAATCATGAATCTCTGTGAGAGACTCATACCTCCACCCTCCCTGGCCGTGATGTGAAAAGAAAGAAAGATGGCTCTGCAAAATTCTTTGGCAGAAAGGATGTGCCTTTACATCTGGAATGGCTGGAGATGTGGATCTTGAGTGATGGCCCCTAAAATCAAGATTGAGGCTGGAAGGAAGTAAATTTTGTCCCTCTTTTCAGCACTTTTGTAGGAACCAAGTTAGAGTTGCTGTGCTCTTGCAGGCCTGGTTTGCAGGGCTTCTTGAGCAGGAAGAGCTGAGCAGTTTTCCAGCTGTTTTGTATCTCCGAACTGAGGCATTTTTTCCTCCAAGGGGAATTCCAGAGCTTCTCTCTAGGTTCAGGATTTCATCACAGGGCTCCGAGCGGAGAGGTTGCTTGTTCCAGTAACTGCGGGGTTTGCTTGGATCTGTACTTTTGGATTTTACTTTGTCCAGTTCTGAGTTGTTTTGACCAGAGAACTGTTTTGCCTCAAAGTTCTCCCTTCTATCAACCTTTAAACAGTTACTTGCCTAAAAACCATTTGCATTTCCTACCTTTGGGGTCATTAAAATGAGAACTAAATCATGTGCAATATTCTTAGAGATCCCTTGTAGGTGTGTGGTCTGCTCTGAAAGACTGGACTGACTGCAGGATGAATTTCTTTTCCCATGTACTCCCTAAAACTACGGAATTATGAAATCACTGCATGAACACGAGGTGAACTCTGAGATGATGTTTATTGTGCTGTAATTTAATCCCACTTTCATCAGCCTTGATTTCTGCTCCTTGTCCTTCACACGTTCTGCATCATCTGAGAAAGGTTATTGATGTGGGCACATTTTTAATGGCACGAATCTCTGGAGCCGTCTCCGATGTCTGAGTGATTTGAGCTTCGTTTAAATAATTGATGAGAAGTGTTAGTCAGAATCTGTTGGTGAATCAGACTGCATTATTCAAAGATATTTACTGACATGTATAGATGGCTCCAAATTTACTTCTTTTTCCGGGCTGCATTAAGCTAAGCCCTGTGTGACATATATGCCTGTTTAAAAAATAAAATCCTAATTAACATGTGTGAAAATCTGTGGGCTTAAGGGCTTTGTTTAACCTGTTGCAAATAAGCAATAAGAATTCATAGCAGGAAAAAGTGAACATGAGACAGTTTCTTTTCAAGTGAAAAATGCTTCTTTTTTTCCTCTGTCTTGCATGTTGTTCAGGAGTAGACCTGAATATCTTGGAATTCAGTGACTTTCCTGCAGTTTTCCCTATCCTGATAGTTGGAGGGGTGGGTATGAGACTTCATGGCTACCTCTTCTTTAGCCACCCACCACAGCCATCTTCTCTAATGGCTTGTAGCTTTTAATCTTTGACATGTAAAAGCTTTTCTGGCTCCTGATGGGCATTTAGGAATAAAAAGTCTAGTCTGGGAGATTCTCCAGGATTGATTGGGTGACACTGGGCATCTTGCACTATCTTCAGAGTAAAAATATTCCCAATTTCTTTTCTTTCATGCTCACTGAGGTGTATGAAGCACTGGTTGAAAGCACTGGAGAAGGACAGCAGGGCTTTATTAGGTTGTCAGGAGTGAAATATGACTGAAGCAAGGCCAATGATACCAGAATTGCCTCAAAGGTTGTGCAGATTCCTTGAGCTTTCACACCATCCTTTGGAAACCACCTCTGGGAGCATTTGGGGAACTCACAGTCCCCTTTAGTTTCACGTCCCTCTGGGGAACTACTTTAACATATTAACACTTTCTTTCATCAGGTTCTCTTTTTAATTGTGTGCAGTAAATATTCCAGTGAAAATAATTCCCCCCCCCCCCCCCCTTTTTTTTTTATTGCCAGGATTCACTGACGTTGCAGCTGTACATGGGTAATGGGCAGGTGCTTCTTCCTGACCTCTCTTTCCTATTTTCCCTGCAGGAACTGTGGACATGGGTGGCAAACAGTCCACAGTTGGAGAAGTCTCCGTAATTCAGACCCCTGTGACAGAAAGCATCCAGGATGCCTACAAAGCTGGGGACACCAGCAAGGCCCAAGAGCTGATTAAGTTGTCATGTGAGGAGACTGCGCTGCAGGTGGAGAAGGTAGGGTTAAGTTGCTGCTGTTCCTCAAGTTTTATTGGGAAAGAGACCCAAATGCCAAGCTGCTGTCATTTTTCATGGAGAAAATCCATTCAGTATACGAGCCCCAGATGTGGCTGGTTGTGTGAGGCACTTCAGAAACATGCTCAGGGACACTGTTTGCCCATGGAAGCACTGTTCAGGAAGATGAGACAGACCACAGGGAGCACTGCATGTGGGAACAGGAGGCTGTGTGAGGAAGGGTGCTGGTGCTGTGGTCACCAAAACAGGGAGATACATTTTTTCCACGTAAAAAGGAAGCAGTTTACAGACTTAGCAAAACGTGTATTCCCTCATCAGTACAAAGATGGTTAATGGCCCATGGGGCAGATATTACTGCTTGTGTTTGGAACTACATCACAAGCTCTGTGCCAGCTTCTGCACTGCTCTGCCTTCAGAGCCCTCATTTTGGGCCTGCTCTTTGCACAGAGCTGATCTTGGTGTTTTGGGAGAGCACCTGCATGTCAAGTCCAGGCCACCTCCAAAATAGGAATTACTACACCTTGTAGCAGAGCTGTGCAAATGCTTTTACTGTTGCTCTGTGAAAAATGGATTTACACTCACTGTTCTGTGCCTCAGGCACTTCTGTGTCAAAGCCATACAAAAAAACTAATAAAACCCCCCAATAAATCAAACTAATTAATATACCACACCAATGATTCTAAAGGCTACTAGTGTTTATGACATTCTCAATTAACCACGGTGACAGCGTACATGCAGTAACATGGGCACAAATAAATAGCATAGCTCTGGAAATGCTCTTTCTCTGCCTTTACAGAAGAGTTTCTTTTGCTGCATTTTCTTTACCAGTGTCAGCTTCTGGGTATTGCAGCAGCATATGGAGATCTGCAGGCGGTGAGGTACCTGCTGAAGGAAGCGTTGGTGGTGTTGCCAACAGAACCTAATGATGACAATGCAGCTGTGGTGGCAGCTTATTTTGGACATAAGGACATCGTGAAAGAGCTGCTGGATTCCCTGCGTGGTAAGGTCGCCTCTGTCTCTCCTCAAGTATCTTGGGAGCCGTGTACTGGAGCTTCAAGCAGGCATTTATTTCTTTTTTTTTTCACATTCCGTGAAAGGGGAGGGACTCAGTCATGGGAAAGTGTGTGGAGGGATCTGATCTCTGCCGTGCTTGAAGAAAATTTCCCCCGTGGGGGAAGAAACACGTACATAAAAATATTCCGTGTTTGCAAATTGGAAGTGGAGGAAGATGCTGTTTAGACAGTTCATTCCCATCAGCCCTCACAGCTGGGTAACATTCCAGACCCTACAGAGAAATTAGGGGATTTTTGAGAAAAAGCATCATTTCACTGCTGATCCAGCAGTCCCAGGGATGCTGGAAGTGAGTAGCACAACTGATGAGGGTGTTTGGGTGCATAGCTGGCACCCACTTTGTTCTCTTCTTGGCATTTTGTTTTGACTACATGAGGAACTCCTCGTTTAGACTCATCATTATATTTTAGTTCAGCAATTATTTTTCAGCAGAACAGAGATATTTTTAGACTCAGACACAGACCTTAAGGCAGCTGTGGGGGCAGGGGGGCAGAGCATTGCTCTGAGTCAGGACCAGGAACTGTGTTTGGGTCCCCTGTTGCTCTCTCAGTGTTCTGTGGGCTTGGCAGCTGCTTCTCCCTGGCACCCTCCGTGGGTTGGGTGCCCAGTAGTCCTGCAGAGCATCTGGGGCAGATCACTGCCTGGCCCTCAGACGCTGCAGTACCCACAAGAGCTAAGCTAGCTTCTGCAATGTTTGGCCTGGATATAGGTCTGGCTCCTCACTAAACACTTGCCAGCGGCCTCACTGAGAACGGGAATAACCAGTTGGGAAACCTGCTTATTTGGTGTTCTGTTAGAGCACTAGTAAGCAAAAGAAATGTTCAGGTTTGGAGGATGCAATTAAATGTAATATTTCCTTCAGCCAGAAAAGAAGCTGATTAACCTAGTAGCAAAAATTAAATTATATTAATATAATACACTGAGTAATGAAAAGTGACTTGAGTAGTTTCTGGAAACTTAGCTCAGTTTAGGACTGACCAAATTCCCTCCAACACTTGCTTTCAGGCATTATTATGCAGGACTTTCCAATTGTTTTCTTGGGAAATTACACAGAAACCAATCACAGGGCTTAGGATTAAATTGCATGAATTTGCAATTTGGCTGATGCACTGCAATGAGTCTCTCTGGAACAGTGAGAACTTCTTGTGGCTTACAGATAGAGTGGAGCCCTGTTTTTGTACCACGAGGCTGAGGGATTTATTCCAGTTGTTAAGAATGCAAAGTGCAGTGAATCAGAGGAGATTTGAGGGCTCCTTACTGTTGACAGAAATAATCTTGTCACGGGCATTTAGTTACATTCATAGAATTAGGCACACCTAGAGGACAGCTGTCTTCTACAGGTAAAACATTAATTCAGCAAAAAAAGCGGTTTGGAAATGAAGAAAACATCAGCAAATTCATGCAGAGATCAAAATGTGGTATTTTAGTTTTAGCCTTAAATGACATTTGTCTGACTTTACTATGAATTGATAGTAAAGAGCTGACCTGAAATGAAATGTTTTAAGGGAAAATGAAATTTTTTGTGTGAGACTTCAGGCTGCAGCGAAAACAAACTAAACCAGTTATTTTTTTGTTGAGTGAAGCATTTATTTTTGTTTTATTCACCCAACAGCAGGAAAAGTCATCTGGTTTTCCCCATCCTTTGTATCCCCTCTCATGAACTTGGAAGAAGTGGCCTACCTTGGATGTTTGGATCTAATGTCTGTTGGATCTGGATGCAAAGATAGTCCTGGGCTTCTCTTGCCACCTCTGTTGGGGATCAGATGTTTGATTTATCTGCCTATATTCTAGCTGGCATCCTCAGAACCTTCCAGTGTTGCTAGGTTAGACTGGGGACATTAAAAAAATTTGCCCATTAGCTGGATAGGTAATGAAAAACAGTTAATCAAAGCTGAAAACTTTGTGCTTAGGGCTCTTCTCTGTCACACTTTTGCAGCGCACTCTGTTCCTTCATCCTCGGGGGTTGCACCCTGTACCCAAACCCTCTGCACAGCCATTATTTGTGGGCGTTCCTTGCACGTCACGGCCCCGTGGCATTAACTAAGTCACATGCCGTGTCTTTTTGGTAGGCCCTAACACTTGCCAACAGCTGCTGAACTGGATGCTGGCCATAGCCTGCCAGCAGGGACACCTGGACATCGTGAAGCTCCTGATCCGTGCCTACAGTGCTGACCCCGAGAGCTGTGCGGTCAGGAAGAACGAGTTCCCCGTCCTCATCCGCTTGCCCCTCTATGCAGCTATAAAGGCAGGTGTGTATTTGCATGCTCCCAAATTTTGCCCCCTTTTCTGCAATGCCTTTAAAGAATGGCCTGAGTTGTTCGCAGCGTGGACCAGCTTGTCTGGCTTTCCAGTGGGGTGAATTAAAATAAGGTTGGCTCTGAACCTTCTGACTCAGCCAAATTCAAGTCAGCGCCTTCTGAAGTTAGATTACTGTAAATGCTGAGAGGCTGAACTTTCCTTTATGAACTCCTAGGGAAAGGACCCTTAAGAACTAGAACCCTTGCAAGAAAAAGCATTATTGTTATGGACATTCTGGCACACATGCTTGAATTAGGCTGAATAATTTACACTTCAAAGCACAGCTGTGTGTATAGTTTAATAAGACAGGGAAAAAAGAGAAAAAGGAGCTGGGCCAGCACTTTTGAACAGTGTCTGTGCTGTCTCAGTTTGACCAAACTGAGTCCTGTCACTGGAGGGAACAGCCTTTACACAGTTCAGTTTCCTTTTTGCACACCCCCATGGTTTTTTTTTTTCAGAAGTGGTTATTTCTCAGGATTTCTGTTCAGCTCCTTGTTGGTTCATTTCCATGAGACAAAGAGAGCAAACAATCTGCTTTTCTCTGAAGGGAATGAAGATGTAGCCGTGTTTTTATTACGGAATGGAGCTTTCTTTTGTTCCTACATCCTGATGGACAGTCCTGAATCCAGCAAACACCTTCTGAGGAAATATTTCATTGAGACGAGCCCACTACCAGGTAGTGCGCCAGCAAAAACAGTAAGTAACCATTTATCTGTCTGAAAAGATGTTATTTTAAAGGGGCATCATGTTAATAGTTGATAATTGTCTTTGTGTACCCTGTGACTGGTGATCCTTCTTCTCAAGAGCCTTGTGGTTTGCTACCCATTTAGAGAACAAGCCATGAAAGTAACTTTGATGGCAAAGCTGAATTACAAGGTGTAAAAAACGTTAGGCCTTTAAATGGCCTTGTGCAAAACAGGGCGTGTGACAGCTTCCACGTGGCAATTCAAACACCATCGTGTGGACCATGTGTGTGCTGGGGAAAGGAAACATCCACTTTATTCTCAAAGTCTTCCAAAGGAGAAGCTGGGCTTCTAGCACAGGTTTCCTCTGTGACCCCAGGGTAATCATCAGGGTTTCTGTTGTTCCTTCTGGTTGATGCCACAAGCTCTGTGCTGTCCCAGAGTGCCAGTGTGGCACAGAGTAAACCCTCCTGTGTCTGATAGCTCGGGGGCAGCACACATAGATGGGCTCATGCGGTTTTTGGTAACATGGAGCACAAGCAGAGCAAATTCACATCAGTATCTTTCCTACTTGAGATCCTCATCAGTAAAAGATGCTTGGTAGGCTTTGCTATCACTTGCTCAGGACAGACATGGCTTTCTGGAGCAGCTTTATGTGAGCAGATCATATCACTTGAGCTGTACTTGTCCCACAGAAATGTTTTTTGACGGGACACAGAGGCTAACAAAATTGAAGGCTAATACTGAAGACGAATATTTAGCCACTTACAACATTTTGACCGTTTTGGTAATTCATTTGCAACTCTCCTTCTCCCACTGCAAAATGGGGAGATTTAAACTCCTCGAATCCCACAGCTGTTGGAAGACTTAGTACTTTTAGATGGATGCTTTGAGATCTACAGTTGAGTGGCATTGTTTTCATGCAGGGTATTAATACCTTTCGTTATTATTAAATGTCTTTGGATGACTAGGCTATATTCTTTGTACTCTTAATCTCTATTATCCAAATGTCCTTTATTCGGAACTCAAGAATGTCTCACACTGTTACTGCTTTATAGGGAAGCACATAGTATTTCATGTGATTTATACTGTTACCCAGCAATTTATTATCAGGCATTTTTCATTTTCCCCCCTCTCACTATGTAGTTTATCCAACACTGAATAGGAGCATCAGAGCCCTGAGCTTTCAATAGTTACAGTTTTCATCAGGTCATAAAATTTTTTTACAGTGAAAAGATGTCCCTAATCAATCCAGTCGAGTATCTGTTTGCTCAGTTTGTAACATTGCAGGCTGTTGATTCTGCTTTGGTGTTAAGTAAAAATAAGCAGAGAGGGTTTCAGAGTTTTACGAAGTTCTCCATTCTCTGTTTTCCGGCCAAAACCCTCTCACCGGGTTGCTGATGATGTTCTGAGTGTTAGGGACTACAGACCACAAAAGTGAGCTTGACTTGGTTAGGTTCAATCAGCAGATTTAGAACCCTCCCTGTGTTATTCTTAATTTTGTTGACAAGTAAAC
Organism: Cephalopterus ornatus; assembly: GCA_013396775.1. Classification (NCBI taxonomy): domain Eukaryota; kingdom Metazoa; phylum Chordata; class Aves; order Passeriformes; family Cotingidae; genus Cephalopterus; species Cephalopterus ornatus. Next base: position 152,475 of record VZRE01014057.1, read on the forward strand.
AAAAGGAAACTGAATCCTAGATGTGGGATATGAGTTGATAAAACGACATGCCTTTTAGAAGAAAAAAGAATCCAACTGGATAATTCAGCTTGAATAAACTTGGAATAAATGTTTGAATCACAGGGAAGAGGCCTGTTTTCCATGTGAATTCCCTGGCAATATTTAACTTAGCTGCTGTAAAAATGACTCAGCTTTGCTGTTGTCACACCCTGAGCGAAGAAGAAGAGAGCAGTCTTAAAACATCAGCTAATTGCCAGGAGGGCCAGGTTTAAAAGAAAGAAAAAAACAAAGAAAAAAAAAACCTTGACCTTGTTTTTCTTCTAGTAGCTGTTTATTTTTAATATGTTTACTTATTTAATGCCTTCTCTTTGAATTCACTTTGGCAGACTGGGACAAATTCGGGAAGATCTGTCCCAGTTTGTCTGCAGAGCTCAGGTCTCTGGGAAGAGATAGTCACACACCCTGATAATCTTTTAAAACACAACTTCATGGCAGCTGCAAACAAAGAGCCCCAAGTGCTTTCTGCTTGTCTCAGAAGGTTCATGAATTCAAGTCTTCTTGTGTCAGTGCTGTCATGGATTTTGCTCTGGGAGGAAGCAGGACTGGGTTGTGGTGTGTGGCTGCGAGCCGGGTGTCAGAAAGCCTCTCCTCTTGGACAGGGCAGACCGAGCACTGATCATTTCAGAGGGAGCCCAGAACTTCAAAAGGGTGTGCTATCTGTGAGTGGAAACGCTGCACAGTTGACCTCCGATGGATTTCACAGTAGTGAATGCTGCAGCTATGCATAAAATGTGCTTGGAGAGCTCGTTTTGGCTGCCACACCTTCCAGACAACCACCGCACGGAGCAGTGCTGCCCTTGCTGAGACAAGAGGAGTTACATCTCGTTTTTCTAATATCTGTTTCTCCTTTTCCCCCCCCCCCTCATAAATTTATCCCTACAGCAAACCACAGTCTTTCTAAAGAGAGGAAGTGGTCCATTTTTACAGGAACAGGTAACAAATGCCAAAGAGACCCTCTGCAGTAAAGTGGCTGGGCACAGATTCCAGACTTTGATAGGTGTAGTCAGCATGGAGATAAATGTAACTTTCCAGTGTGTGCAGTGGGAGATATATTTAATTTTTCCATTACAGACCAGAAGAGAACTTGGGCTGCTGCCTTTTCCCCAGGAAATATTTTACCAATAATTTTATATACAAGCATACAAATGTGGGTGTGTGTGTGGGATCCTCCTCTCATTTTTTTTATCCCCTGCCTGGTACATCCTGGTTACATCACCATCAGTATAGAGATGTGCAGCAGTCCCACGCAAGATTCACAGCAGTGCTATTGATGGATGAAGCAGATCACCATCCTCAGAATATCCCATGTATGGCAGGAGCGAGGTTCTGTTGGGACACGTCATGTCATTTAGGAGAAATGCACAACAGCCTTTTTTAATCACCTTACCAGACAGTCTCAGATTTGAGTAAATATTTTTCATATTTATAGTTGATCCTTTGCCCAAGAGCAGCGGGGTTTTCTGCTTCTGCACAATTTCCAGTCTCTTGCCTTCTTCAGTGTATCCCCTGACGTTGGTGTTGTTGAGGATTTTGGTTTAGTTTTCAGGGCTTATATTGAGAAATCCTTCCCTTGGCAAGAGAGGGGAGTCTGCAGAGGTTTTCCTTGCCCTTCTGAGGAGCAGTGAGGTGCCTGGAGTCAGGCTGTGCCCAGAGCTGACATCTTCTGTCTTTCATTTGAGCACAGAGCTCCCCAGCTGATTCCAAATGGAGAAGGATTGGGTTGATCACTGTGTTCTACACGTTTGGCATGATAAACCTTTGGCAGCAAAGAAACAGGCTTTCCTAGGAAGATAGTGGGGATGATTAAGTATGAGTTGGGGAGGAAATCCCCTCTCTTTGTGGCATTGCTGTCAGGCTTAATTACATTTTCACTGCAGAGTCCTGAGCCAAGTAAACCCCTGAGATAACTCCCCTGACATCAGGTCACTGGTACCAGGAGTGCTGCCCCTCTCTGGCCGTAAGTCAGATGAAAGGGCCCAGTTTGCAGCACTCAGGTGGAAGAGACACTGTCAGTCCTTGGCTGTGGATGGGAAGGAGGATTGAGTGGGAAGGAGGGCACTGACTGCTGAGATTCCGAAAGCTGCCTTGGAGGCAGGACACCAATCCTGCAGCGTTCATAGCAGGTGCTGGATTTCACAATCTCGTCTGTGGTTTGGGGAGGCACTGTCTGAATTCTGCAGGTATCTTTTTATCACGTTAGATACCCTGAGGCCATGGGTCTGCATTTTTGAGGGAAAGGATACACAGCAATCTAGATGCAAAACAGGGACGGGTATCAGTCTGCGAAGAGAAGCAGCAGAGACACATGGTCCTGCTTGCACCCCATAAAAACAGGCTGTAGGTCTTGTTATTATTAAGCCTTTGTTGTGTACTCAAGGACAAGTACTTTTTTTCTAGGCGTGGGGATTTATGGTATGTGTTGCAGGTGAGAGGAACTTACGGAAAACTACACACAGAATTTAAAACGAGTTTGTAAGCAGGAAGCTGTTAAGACTTGGAAAAATCGAGGGTAAAGCAGTTTGCTGTTTAGTGTCAGTGTGAAGCTTTGCAGTGTAACTCCCTTTGGATATTGTGTATTTTGCAGTAGCAGTGGATACTCTGCTTAATTTGATTTCTTGTTGCTGCTGGCTTGTTATGTTTTACAGGGATGCCTTGTGGTGTGATGGTGAATATAACTTTAAACAAACAGCTTGTGCTTTCTGCCTTGGTTTCCCCAGTGATACAATGGGCATAATATTTCCATTCATATTTGCAGGGCTGTCCTGAGGCCTCACTAGGGAAGACTTGAAAAGCACTGTGTCTACATTAAGTACAGTTGCTGCCAATAAGTCCAACTGTTTGTGTTTACCCTTTGTTCCATTCTCCTACACATTTGAACAGTCTGATCTGCATTACTTGGAGTTCTGAGTCTCAAATAACCATTTGAGATAGACCCTTGTTTCTCTTTATTTTCTCTCCCTTCCCAAAATATATTCTTCTTCATTTTAAATCTGGGGTTTAAGGTCTTCAGACCTAAATGTTGGGCATTGGAAAGGAAATTAATTTGCTGCTGGGTCCTTGCTGCCTCCTGGTGGAGAATTAATGATCATTCCATTGAGGCTGTTTTGGGGGATGGGTTATGTCAAAAATACCAAGTTTATGAAAACGTTTTGGGAATAGTATTTTACAAATGTATATTTTGGAACATAGATTGGAATGCAATGAGCTGATCTTGAAAATGAGGCCTTGGGTTGTTTCCTTGCATTGATGACCACCGTGTGTTCATGTTTTCTTCTGTCCAAGCTCAAGCCTGAATAAGTAGTGATGCCTTTCACAACAGCTTCTGTTTTTTCTCAAAAGAGGATAGAATGACTTCCTCATCTTACTGTTAAAAGCAGCAGAACATTGTCTAGAAAGGAGGCAACTGCCAATATCGTGTCTCTCAGAAAATAAAATATCTTCCTAAATGATACTGAGCAAATTTCTAGTGTCAGAAATGCTTTACAGGAGGTGTTTGCCTTCCCCTGCCTTTCCCAGGCGTTCCTTTGCAAAACCTAAACCTTCCCCAAAACAGTTTGGCTGCTTGTTGTTGGAAGGCTTAAGGTGGAAGAGCAGCATCTGGGCATATATTAATGACTACAGCAACAGGCCTCTTTCTGAAAAGTCATTTCCACACTCGGCAGATCTGTCCCTGTCCTCTCTACAGATGCACAAGGAATGATCCATCAGCATGTCAGAGGCTGCCTGATCCACAGGGCTCCTCAGGGCTCTGTTGGAGCTTCTGTTGGTGTCCAGAGTCCCCTGGAGATGTGAGCAGCAATGCAGACCATGTCCTAGAGGCAAGAGTGGGGTTGTCAGTGAAGTCTGGATTCAGGATGGTTTCCACAATCTGTCCATAGCATGCTGCTGGTGTAGGGTGGGGATGTGTCCTGTGGGACATCCAGCCCCTTGTAAACTCACCATTAGAGGCTGGGGCATGCTGGTCTCAGGGAAGGGGCTTGCTGGAGCTGGTGTAGGGGCTGGGGAAGAAGTCCAGGCCCCCTGCTTGCACTTGCTTATGGTCTTTGGAGTGAGATCATGGAGCAGATACAGCAGGAGCTGCTGATATCCAGCCATGATTTCATCTCTGAGTCAGTTTAATTCCTAGAAGCAGATTGGAAAGTGAGCAAAATGTTTATGGTCTGTGCTCTGCTCTGCCAGATTCCCAGCGGTGTAACACAGGCTGAGAGCAACTGGGATTTCACTAATGTGGTTTTCTCTTCTTTCTTTGACATATGCAGGCTCTGTGTGTAAACTGGTCAAACCTCAAACTGCCCTGGGTGGATCTAGACTGGCTGATAGATATCTCCTGTCAGATAACTGAGCTTGATCTCTCTGCCAACTGCCTGGTCTCCCTTCCATCCGTGATCCCATGGGGCCTGATAAACCTCAGGAAGCTCAGCCTGGCTGACAATCAGCTGACCGAGTTACCCAGTGTACAGTCATCCGATGAAATCATATGTACAAGGTGTGTGCGCTGGATGCCTGCAGCAAACTGAACACATGTGGGGAGCAGGTTCAGATGAGTCCATGTGCTTGTGTGAAACTGTGTGAGTGAAGAGCATATTGCAGGAGCTTCTTGGTTCATTTTCTGTCTGCTGCAAGGTTTAACTTAGGATTTGCCCTTTTGTGTTCTCAGTATTTCCAAGTTAGTTGTCATCAGGACAATTGTAGGGACTTTTATTCCTGTATTGTCTCATGTTGCCTCTGCTTTTCTCCAGTTCTGGTGAGCCCCATTCCTCTAAGACTAAGACCTCAGCTGACTCAGACTGACATTTACTGGCTGATATCAATGATCTGGTCTGCTGTCTATCTAGACCACTTCGCTCCCTGGAAGGGTTAATTTTCCAATTAGGGCTTTATGCTTTGCCTTGTGAGGCACATTTCAGCTGCTTTCATTCAGAACTAAAGCTGTCCTGGTAAAAAAAAAGATGTCTATGGCAACAGGATTCTTTGCTAGCATTTTATTGATGCCTGACTGAGTATGTTCTGTACTCACAGGTTACTTGAGGTCGATGTATCCAGCAACAGGCTCTCTACTCTCCCTACTGGATTCCTACATCTTAAAAACCTTAAAAAACTCATCGCTTCCAAAAACTATATGGAGAAGTTATTTGACGAGGAAAACAGTACGTACGGTCCAGTATTTTGCTTACGTTTCAAGGCTGAGTTGCAGAGGAGAACCCCAAACTGGTATAACGATGGCTTAAAACAAGTATTAGATGGAGATGCTCAGGGTCTCTCAGTCCTTTGTCTGAAGTACATGAAAAGACCTGGTTGTTCTTTAGCCCTCATGAAATCCTTTGGCTTTTACCTAACAAGTGAGTGTTGTTACTCTTGCTGGATCAGAGTGCTGTCATGCTTATACCAAGTCCCCAATGTTTCATGTTTTCTAGCAACTAATTGGATTGGTTTAAGGAAGCTGCAGGAGTTTGACGTGTCTGACAACAGGTTGGTGGAACTTCCAATGGTTTTTCTATACTGCTTCAAGTCCCTAAACATACTGAATGTTTCCAGAAATCAGCTGAAAGCGTTTCCAGATCCCTGGGCCTGCCCCTTGGTAAGTTGAACTGCTCTGGCAGAGTCAGAGGCGGAAAAGCTGTTGAAACAATGCAGAAAATATAATGTGGTGCTTAAAAATCTGTCAAGTGCTTAAAAAGGTGTTCTGTGTCAGTAGAAGTTCCCCTGCCTGATTTGGTTTATGGGTCTCAGATCAAGTGTTTCTGAGGTTCTGCACTGTTCTCACCGTGTTGATGGCATTGGTGGAAAACTTCTAGAAACATGTGACTACACGGATGTATTAGTTTTCTCTGTAGCTCATGTGAGCATAACTTTTGTTAGGATCATTTTGCAGAACACTCAGCCTTTATTCAAAGTCAACTTTGCCCAAACCCGTGGCTAAGTAGGATATCTGTATCGACCCATTGCTCTGATTTCACTCCTCATTATTGTAACAGATCAGTATCCTCTGGTGAGGTGTTTGTTTATGGTTGAAAAGCAAATGGAGATGACTTTCAAAATAACTTTGAAATACTCTTTGCCCACCAAAGAATTTGCCCATCAATTGAGAGCATCTCCTTAGCAAATCTCGTGTGCCTGCATTCCCAAAAATTTATCTAGATCAAAATATTTAAAGAGATTACCTAGAATGAATTTATTAATGCCTTTAACATGTGACAGCTCATCTGCCTCATTATTTAAAGGGCTTATTGCTACTCTGCAAGTGTATTTTCTTTTATGTTTTCTAGAAATGTTGTAAGGCATCTAGAAACTCACTGGAATTCCTACCTGATGCGTTGACTATTTTCTGGAAAAATCACCTGAGAGAAGTGGATTTTTCTGAGAATTCACTAAAAGAAGTTCCACCAGGACTCTTCCAGCTTGAAGTAAGTGTCATTTCTTCATCCTTCACAGTATTTCTCCTAGTACTGACTCAGACGTTGAGGTCATAGCCGTGGCTGCTGGTTGAGATGGGGAACTACGTGCAGTTTTGAGTTGGTGCAATTGCAGGGGGTCTCTGAGCAGCCTGGAACCACCTGAATCAGGCCCTCATCCAGTGTGATATGATATCTAGCTCTTGAGACAGGCATTCTGAGAACTCTTTGGATGTCTGTGATTTTCAGAAATTGGGAGCACAGTTTGGAACAGAAACACTGCGTTTGTGGCTTTGAGCTCCAACCATTGAAATATTGATGTACTCAAAAATGCTCACAAATAGTTGTGTTTTTCTCTCTGTCTGGCACACCAGTGTTGTGCAATTAAGAGTTAGTCTTTCTGTGCTGAAAACAGTGTGTTTGAATGCGCTAAACAGTGCTACTTGAGACCTCTGCAATCTTTAAGTTTGTAGATTAAATAATTCTTGCCAGTGGACAAGACACAGCTTCATAGTTTTACACCAAAATTCTTCAGAATTTGTGGTTTCACATGGTTTTGACATGAAAACAAGGCAGAACTTGAGGTTTTCCTCCAAGCTTCCCTTCCGGATTTTGAAACTGGGGGTCGTGGAGAGAGAAACAGAGGTAAATTTTTGTGCAGAAGTTTCGTGCTTTTCACTGCTGGCCTCTGTGGGAAGGCTGCAGAAATGATGGATCATTTTGGATCGGTTTGGACCTCAGGAGTCTTCTGAGAAGGTGTCTTTTACTCCTGCTGGAACAAGAATACTGGGGGTTGAACTCCCTCGGTTCTCTTTAATGTTTCCCGCAGATTTGGCTTTGCTCTCTGGGAGCCATTTGTTTTCAATTGGCGTTTCTCCTGAAACAAGACAAATCCTATGGACTATTGTCTCCGAAACTCTGTTTTTGTGGATGCATTACGAATCATCCCAGTGGGTGGGAGCCACCATGACGGGTATTAAACACTAGGTGGTGCTTCGAGGGCACAATTTTTGGGTGGTGCTGCTCAAACGGGTGTGAAGGCACTAGTAAAGAGGGTCAGAGACCTCAGTGCCATCCCTACTGATGGTCTGTTTTCAGACAGCTGCCCTGAATTGTGTGTGATGGTCTGTTTTCAGCTTTGGCTGCCCTAAATTGTGTCAGTTTTTATCCATACCTCTTCATAAAAGAAATAAATACCAGATATTTCCAGTTCCCTGAGGGCTAGAGTGTGGTGACCAAAGAGAAGGTTAAAGTCCGTGCCTAGGTGAGCCCTGGCTTGGCTTGGTTGTAGAGTTTGTGCTGGGGAATAGGGCTGCACTCACACTCCAGCCCTCTCCAGAAGCAGATGTGGGAAGGGGAGGAAATGGGCAGTGACATGTTCCTACATAAAATGTGTTATTGTTATGTAGGAACAGCAGTGAACTGTCTTCTCCCTGGGAAAAGTGGAAAGCAGAGGAGGCCTGTGGCTTGAAAGCATGTCTCTGACCTAGACTGGTGGGACTCGTAGTTTAGCACTGCCCTTTGCGTGGTTTGTGGAGGAATCTTAAGACTGGGACCAGCTCACAGTCACTAATATGATGTATATGTAGAAATGTGCTGTTAAGGGAAGCAGAAACCTCCTCAGCTTTCCTGGCTGTTGTGTTCTAAAGGAACCAGCCATATGTTCTCCAAACCAGGTCTTAGTTCTCTAGACTAGTTTGCTTCTCCTGAAGACACCTGACCCTTCCTGTGTAGAATTATTCAAGTAAGACTCTGGTCAGCTTTTCCACGCCATGAGCTGACTGAGGCGACGTAATCTGGATGCTGCAGTTCCTTCCCTCAGGTATAATCCAACACCCTTTTTGCAACTGTGGCAGCAGATTTGAAGGAAGTTTGTCTGCCGCTGCCATTGTGTCCCTTCTGGAGCCTCTTTCTCATCCCGTGAGGCAGCAAAAATGGAGAAGTTAGAGATGAGAGACAAGAGGCAGTTGCTAAACAAGGACTAGACATCTCCAGAATTACAGTCATGAAGAACCAGAGCAAGTTGAAAGTCACTAATTTTCCCTATGGAGACAGCACATAAGCACTGGATAGAATCTCATCAGGCTCTCAGCTCCCTGGAGCCTTTGTCAGCGTTTGGGGGGACACGTAACGTGGATACAGCTGACTGAGAATGAAGCACCCCGGCTAGACCACACAGGACCGAGTTTGTGCTAATTCTGGAATGTGTAGCCTCCCTTTCCTCCCACCCCCTGCTCAGGGATGTTTTGGGGAGAAGTCTGAGGCATTGTCATTGCACAGCCCCATACTGGTACTTGGAGAGAGCTCCACACCAGGCGCCGAGGGCGGGCTGGGCCTTCCTTCCAAAGGGAGGTTGAGCCAGTGGAAGCCTAATGATGGGAAGAGCATTGGCTGTCAGGACTCAGTTTTCCAGCCCTTTCCTCCAGTGGCTCACTCTGCCTGTCTGCAGTTCTCTGTTTTGCTCCCCCTTTCCCAAATCCCAGCAAGGCCCGTGCTGCCCCTCTCGCATCACTAGAGGGAGCGTTTTGCATGATAATTCCCATTCCAGCAACTGCTGGCTGTCCATCGTCTCCGTCACGTGGATACCTCATATTTTTCCAATCTAAGAAAAGGGGAGCAAGGCCAACAATCTTTGTGAGACGTTGTTAATCCTGCTCGATGAAAAGGGGCATAAACCTTTATTATTATGTGGAGCACATAAAACATTTAACATACTTGAAGCTGAAGTCTCTGCTGGTAAAACATGATTTCCATGGGGTGTAATTCATTAATAGTGCTGTACTTGTGGCACGAGATAATTCAGCTGACATTCTGCTTATCTCAGTTTTCATGGGGGGAACTTGCAGAGTAAACTTGGTTGGAAACTCTACATAGAAGACTGTTTTTCAGTGGAAAATTGGATTTTCGACCAAATGAAAATGATCGCTTGAGCCTCAGCATTATTAAGGACAGATGGAACAGCATAAACTTCACAAATCTGAATGGGAACTGCATTTTTTTCTTTTATATTTCAGTTAAGTGTAAAGGAGGCCTCATGTTTAACCTTATTCATGGTATTTCCAGCTGAATCCTGTCTGTATGGTGTTAACTGTACGGTGTCAGTCAGCTTCCCTTGGCTTTAAAATTTCTGTCTCTGGTGGGAGTGGGAAAAAAACGAAGTGGGTAACTTGTATAGATCTTGGAAAGCTAATATAAATCCTTTCCACTTTAATAGAGATATAATGAAAAAGGAATTAAAATCTTTCCTTGTGCGAAGCAGTTCATGTTTTGCATCTTGATTTTATTCACCCACAACAGGTGTAAGCCCACTCTGAACACCAGTTTGCACACACACACACACACACACATATATATATAATCTCATCCATACGTGGCATGCTGTGTTGGTAAATCATGCTGTTCTTTTCCATTTGGAAAGGTTTCCTCACTTGAAGTAAAATGTCCTCTTGCATGGGTTGTTTCCAAGTGCATCTGTCAGCAAGTAGACTAATAATCTCCCAGAGCTAAGAGTGGTGCCGCTCCGTGCAGAATATGCTTGCTGGGGACAAGAAGGAAATGTTTGCATGCTGGGCAGCACGGACAGGATGTTCTGATGAATAAGATGTACTTTCTTGGTGTTTCTGTTATTTAACAGCCACGCTAAAAAAGCTCTTTCTGTGTGTTTGGTGCACTCTGTCTTCTAACTCCAGGCTATTCCTCTTTTTAGGCTTTGGTGTCCCTGAAGCTGCTGGGAAATCAGTTAGTTACGTTGCCTTCGCAGGATAAGTGGAATTGCAAACAACTTAAATCACTGGATCTTTCAAAAAACCAACTTGGGAAGTAAGTGTTTCTTTCGAATTTTTGGCTGAGAAAACAAAAGCTGAAGAAATAATAGCAAACCCGATTCCTCATGTAACACAAAGGGTGTCAGGAGAGAATTAATCACCTGCATAGAAGGCATTGATATCCACATACCATGTCCCTCAGTATATTGTGTGTCTGTGACAGTGATGAATTATCCTTTGCTGATTCTTTGGGCATTTAGCACACTATATCATTTATTAAGTGGATAGATTACTGATAATGGCACTTTAATTTCAGAGCATGTAGGAATTTCTTTAACCCAGTGTGTGGTTCATCACTACAAATACCAGTTTGTGGGGAGCAGATCTTAACCATAAACCATCTGGCTGGACTGCAGTTTGTAGTTAGTGTGGGAGTATTGCTTTGGAAAAAATGAAAAATCTTTGATTTTTAAATGGAAGTGTAACCAGTTGCAAGTTCATAGAGAAGATTTCCAACCTGAAGGATTCTATGATTCGAAGACTGATGTTAAAAAGGTCACCCAATAAAAGAGTGATGTTCTTTTGTTTAGAAATTCCAATAGGGATGTTTAACATAGAGAGTTAAAGGTCCCTAGCCTTCTCCAAAATTACACTGAATTGTGTCACGCTGATATCTCCTCATTTGGGTGCCTGTCCAACACATTTTTTGGAGTCCTTAGGAGCTGCTGTGCCAGTTGCAAAAGACAGATTGCAGTTTTCTGAGTGTCTCAGTGCATTTCCAGAGTCATGTTGGTGGGTCACCTTGTCAGAGCCCCTCTGGTGAGGGCAGGGAATGGCAGCAGCTCGGTTCTCCAGCACTTCTCTTGGAGCTTCTTCAGTTTGCTGTCTGACAGCCCACTTAACCTTGACACCCATAAAGCTGGGGGTCAAGTGCTCTCGCCCTGGGAGCTGGAAGTGCTGCCTTGAGGAGCTCTGTTGATTTGCCAGGAGAAAACCACTGGGCCTGGACAAGTGTTGGTGGAGTCTGGCTCTGTGGTTGCACAGCAGGTTTCAATCCCACCTCTCCGGGTGGGAACCCGTAAGAGCTGTGCTGTGGATCAACAGCCTTAATGGGGCCAGACCGTGCATCATGCAGCATCCTGGGCTTGCAGCTCAACCCGTTGGCCAAGCTCGTTTTTCCATGTCTCCCAATTTTTTTTGGCCCACAGGAGCGACGAGGGGTTTAAAACCAAGCGGATTCCCTTTTTCACTACGAAGAACAGGGTGCGTGGTGGCCCAGAGGCAGGTAAGGGGGATGAGGGGAGGCAAGTGCTGAGAGTGTCAGGTGAGATGGGAAGAAGCAGGAATGTGTGGAGTGTGGTTGGAGGGAAATCAGTGTAAATTCATCTGGGATTTTAAGTGCAACAGCATTTAACGGAGACAAAATATGCTTAGAGAAAATGTTTCTGAAGAAATGGTGCAGCTGGTTGGTACCATCAATATAGAAAGATGAAAAATGAGTGAATCCTATTTCTTTCACAGAGCTTTTGTTCTTTTCATGAAGGTTATGCTTTGTGGCCAGAGTTCTGACGGGTATGTTGAAGGGAAATTAACCCATAATTACCCCTGTTACTCTTAGGGTTGTTTCTGTTCCTGACTTTGTAAATGGCACGTTTTCCCCTGTCTCTGTGATTTGCATCCACAATTTGGGGCAGACCAGAAGAAATGCTCTGGATTAGTGCACGTGAAATCCCAGAGAGAACAAAGGAATATCTTCAGATATTGCACTGCTTCCTGATCTCTGTGGGATTTTTCTCCATTTCTTTTGTTTATTTGTTTTATTTTAAAGCACTTAGAGAGCTTTCTCACTGTGGCTGCCTGCAGAATGCCTGGCTCTAAAGCATTGCTTGCCAACTGCAGAGTGGGATAGAGCCAATGCCTCCCTGAACACATCCGAGCAGCCCTCAGCCGCTCGTGGGAGGGAGACCCTCCTGCAGCAAATGCTTTCCTCATTTCCCCTGAAAATTGTGTATGATCCCAATTAAAGTTGGTAAATGCAGCACGTACAGCCATAGCTGTAGGTTAGGGCTGGAGATCCTCACCTCCAGTCTGCTCATCTGGGAGAGCAGAGGCTCTACCTGGACCTCCAGGCAAAGCTAATCCTACCCATTTTTCTGTCCATGCAAGTAGAGGCTGCTGTGCAGCGAAGTGTATGTGCACCCTAAGGAGGAGCAGAGGTTGGTCTGCTCTGTGTCACAAGTAGGAAATGCAAACAGAAATGCTGTGACACTGGTGAAATCCTGAACGTGGAACTAGAAAAGGAGTTTGAATCTTGTGAATCTGCGGAGGCTGACATATCCTCAGAGCTTCTCTGTGAAGAGTTACAGCAGCATGTAAAAATGGGGAGAGAAAGACAGGAGCAGCAGGCAAAGGCAACTAAAACCAGCTCTAAAAAAGGAATTGCTGTCCTAATGGAAATGTCTACATGCTGCAAACTCAGCATAACCCCCTGCATAAAGGAGGAGAGGATGGACTCTGCATTAGTAGCATTTGAAAGCCTTGGCACATCATACCCCGGTGTGCAACTTTGAGCTGCCTCAGGTGGCCTCAGGTTGCAGGAGGGCACAGAGCAGCCCACCTGGCTGGTGCCACAGTTGAATAGCCACAGAGACAGAGCAAAGCCAGCTCATCCTCTTCTCTCTGTTCTTCTGCCAAGTATAGCTTGGTTGAGACTAGAGGATGTGGCCAGGAATTTAAAGAACATCAAGAGAAAACAGAAGCTGGAGTACATCAGCTGCTCACAGAAGTCTCCTGGTGAGGTGGAGGGGGGAGGGGGTTTTCATCTGATTTACCAACAAAGCTGTTTGCTTAAGCCTAGATTATTTTAAGAGAATAATTTATGGATGCTCACTATACTTGATTGATAAATCTCAGAATAACTTCTTGCACACGCATGCGGCGTTGGTGGTGTTTACTCATCCAAAAATATATTTTCAAGATGGGATTTGTTTTAATTTTTCTACAGTTCTTTAAAAGAAAATTTGAGCTCAAGCCAGAGAAATCATAAATAACTCATGAATAAATAATTACAATTCATAAACACCTCGAGCTTGCTTCCAATATAGTACACCCCTTCCCACCTGGGACTCTTTGGTGAATTCAGACTCTTGCTGCTATTTTGAGGTGGTTGCTCCTACGTGTCCAGAGAGGGACTAAATCTGCCTGTGCCTAGGTGCATACTGAAGAGGAACAATGAAAAGTTTAAGTCCAGCGATGAGCCAGAAAGGAAGTGACTTGCATCCATGAATAAGCCTGCTGTTCTCCTAAAATAATCCCAAAGATGATTTTTTTATTTGAAAACTCAAAGGCGGACTGTGACACTCTGCCCACACCAGACAGTCCTGTCACGTATATGAAACACCCCTGCAGATAGTGGGACTCTATCTTTCTCCTTTTCTGATCACAGCTCAGGCTGGAAATGCTTGCTGTTAATATTAGAACTGGGGAATTTTCTCCTGAGAAAACCTCTTCCATTTTCTTTTTTTTTTTTTTTTTTTTTTTTCTTTTTTTTTTCTTTTTCGGCTAAGTCTAGTTACAGTTCCTCAGCTCTCCTCTGTAAGGGAAGGAGATTTGGTGGAAGTGGAACTGTCCTGTCCTTGAGGAAGGCAGGGTCTCACATCTCAGGGAGTTGCTTTGATTGACCATGGAGGCAGCAGGTGGTGCTGGTTGTACTTTCCTAATCAGACTCAAAATCTACGCAGTTTTCCTTGACTTCAGGATGCTCCTTGGTAGATAAATGTGACACTCTTAATGCAGCAACGCAATTCATGGCAGCTTTTTGTGCCCCTATCCCAGGAGCAATTCGTGGAGCGAAATGATGCTCTTTGGAACAATCTGAACTTTCCTTTGTTTGAATCTCTCCAGCAGCAGCAACTCGGCCATGCAGTTGTTGCTATTATTACTTGGGCTGCTCCCAAAATACGCAATCTGCTGCTCAGACATGGAGAGAATCTGACGTGCCCTCAGTCCTTGCAGAGTAAAACAGAACAGAGGGGTAAACGTGAGTGTGTTTTAGAGACAGCATATATCAGTCTGTCAGCTGCAGTTTGGGTTTTCTTGTCTGTCGTTGTTGACTTTGATCCACCATAAATTACTCTAAGATGCAATGTGGGGGCCTGCCCATAAATTCTGACTGGCTTCTGGCTTTTCTCAGGCAATATGGAAAAAACATGTTGAGAACCAGTTGTGCCACTGGTGTGCCCTTTAAGTGCCTTGTTGAGAACCAGTTGTGCCCTCCATAGGCCCTTTCACTGCCGGCTGTTAGGCTGGAACAGGAGCAGTTCACAAGATACTACTATCTATTCCGCAGTGCCACTCATCCTTTTGGCAGTCTCGGGCTTCCTCCCTCGCACCCCAGAAGTCCTGGACACTGTCACAGGCATCACCATGATATTAAAACATCGAGATGTGAACACTGATTGCCACTGAAGGCCATTTGCTTTTCTGCTCTTACTTCATGGTGGTCCCTGCCAGTGATCGTGACCTCATGTCCTGCCTACAAAGTTCAGGTGAAACTCTTGGTTCAGAGCCTTGATGCCTGTTTGTTGCTTTTTTAAAGGTGCCGTTTGTTTCCTGTCTTGTTCCAGGTCCTTTTTTGGAGTTTCCAGCGTTTCTGAGTGATTCTCTGGAGGTTCTTTATCTGAACGACAATCAGCTGGACTCCGTCCCGCAGTCTGTTTGCCTTCTGAAAGGTTTAACAGAACTTTATTTAGGAAAGTAAGTCTGTGTCCTGGAAAAGCTTTGCAGTGTTATTTCCATGTTGTTTTAGTGACCAGTCTTCTGTGGAGCCCCACCCCAGATGTCCAGTGCTTTTGAAATCAAAAAGCTGGAAATAGTCAGCCCCTTGTTAGAACTGGGCCTGTCGTTTGCTTTAGATAAGGAGGAGGCTGGTCTTTTGAATTGGGGAAGATGATCTAATGCTTTGAACACAGGCCTGGGAATCTAATGTGCCTCTAGTTCATTCTGGCTTTTAGCTGTCTGTTTCTGTAGTGTTGGATTCAATAACTCATCATTTTTGCCTTTATTTCCTCAACTATCCAGTAAAGATGATTACATCTGTCTGCCTCAGACGATAGATTGAGGTTATACATCACTTTTAGGATGGAAATTGCTATTAAAGTGCTGAGTAGTCTTATTAAAATGTTAATGGAAGATTTCTGCAAGGAGAGAATAGTGTAATGTGAGAGTCCGTGAGAGCAGCTACTTACACACAAAGCCTGGTTGTTGGTAGATTTATTTGTTTTTGTACAGTAACCCTGGTATCCGAGAGCTTCCTCCAGAACTTGGACAGCTGGCTAATCTCTGGCAGCTGGATATCGAGGAACTAAATATCAGTAACGTTCCTGCAGAGATCAGAAAAGAGGGTAAGGCTGATCCTGTGTATTCTTTATTAAATTGACTGAACATTTAATGAAAATCTCTTCCTTTTAATGGTCAAGAACAGGAACAGACAGTGTGTGCCCGAGCCCTTGTTTCATGTATCTGCAATTGCACAGGGAAACCTACTCACATTTGCAAGTTTGATAATCAGTGCTAAGCTCTGGCTGTATGATCAGTTTAAGATAGATCACATGTTAAAATGATGACTTATAAATGCAATATTTCATTTGCAATATGCACGCCAGATAAATTCCCTGGCTTGCTTCCTCAATGTGTATGTTTTAGGGTATTTAGATAGTCTTTCGAAAGACTGGAAATGTTTAGGATCAGCAGCCGCAGTCCCATTGAAGGGACTTTATTGTGAGCTGCTAGGTTTTTGGATCTATTACAATACTGTTTTCTTTTTTGTGCCTTTTAATCAGAAAATCCTGTGGGAACGAAGTTATTAGGAATTATTCCTTCTCCAGCAGTATACTGTTGAAGCCTAAATCTAATTTTAACTGGAAACATAAAAGTAGAAGGAAAAACTGAGTATTTTCCAATACTAAATTAGTATTTTATGTTTCCTTTCAGCTTCTGGAGCATGTGAGCCCCAGCATTTGTTTCTCCTTACAGTGCTCCATTGTGGAGCCTCAGAGCAGTGACCTTTTTCTGGGGTCTCTGTCTCAGGTTTGTCCGCTGGAGGTTTCTTTGTTTATTCTCCGGGTTGTCTCAGCACACAGCGAAACTGCAGGGAAAATATTAACTCCGCTGATGTGTCTGCAGCAGCAGGTTTTGTGCAGTCCTGTTTGTGACTGCAAACCCCAGAAAAAGCCCGTTCCCTTTCCCCCCACAGGCCCCAAAACGGTGCTGGCGTATTTGCGAGCGCAGCTGCGCAAGGCAGAGAAGTGCAAGCTCATGAAGATGATCGTCATCGGCCCTCCACGACAGGGAAAGTCCACGCTGGTGGAGATCCTGCAGACAGGGAAAGTCCCCCAGATGATGCACAGCGATGCCACCATACGTACAACAAAATGGGAGCTCCCCAAGCCGGTGGGACACAAGGCAAAGGTGAAAACCAAGCAGAGATCTTTATCCTTCAGGGAGTTGTTTGAGCCCTGCAGTGTCCATTTTTTGGGCTGAATTGTGAGCCCTTTTACGAAAAACAGTTTCCATTACCTCGCAAGTGACATGTTTTTAGAGTCATTGCAATTCCTGTTTCATTTCCAGTTGGTACTAGAGGACAGTTCTGTTTTCCTGAGCACTCAACTTTGCATTCTAAAGAAAGAGAGTATGTGTAGACTCCTGTGCCAAAATTCTGGCTCTCCCAGCTCGGGTGGCCTTTGGACACTAATTCTGAGAGAATGTTTTAAATCAGCCTCTCTACGGCAGATTGTCCTTTCATTTGGGGTCAGAAAATGGGACATCAGTACCTAAAGCTGGAGTCCCTTGATATCAGAACTATCCTAGGTGGGGAAGGTGGGTGGAAGGTGGGATGTTTGACCTCTGCTCTGATCCAGGGATGTCTAAGGCATACCTTAAACACCCAGATCTCAGATGGCTCATTCAGGGAGTGTGTCAACCCATACTGAAGTCATCCAGAGAGCACTGAATTCATCCAAGCATTTTAGGTGGCCCTGTCGACCACCTGCCTGGTAGCCCAAGGATTAGAGCCTGCAGAATTGCTCCTGAGATCTTGTCAGAGCTGAGGGGTGCAGATGCATGGCTCTCCATTCCCAGATGAGAGCCATGACCACCAGACTGTTTTGGAATGGGGGAAGGAGCCTGCTGAGTTCAGCTATTCTGCAGCAAAGAGTGCCAGGCCAGAGACAGAAAGAAAAGAGCAAGCACAGGCTGGCTCCTTATAGGGAAGACTTTGGTGGGAGAAGGGATTTGTGTGTTTTGTGTTGAAGAGTAATTGAATAAAATAAAAACATAGCATCAGAGGCCTGGAGTGGGATCAAGATGCTGAACAGGCTTTTGTCCCTTCCTCTGAGTCTCTGTCTCTCCACACACGCACTCACAGCTGAAGGTCTTTTGGATGAACAAAGCAGCCCTTGTGCTAGTTAGGAGTTGGTTTAAACAATATGGAAGTTCTTCCAGCTGTTTCTGGGAGACTTCACACTGGGACTCTGCTGGGAGCTCGGAGCCCTGCTGAGACACTTGCTGAAACCTCGTAGGGTAACTTGTTGTGTGGGATCAGACAGTACTTGGAGCCAGACCCCTAAACAGCCCACTCGGTGTTATGTGATGCTCTGAGGATGGTGCCTGAGTTTTCCGCTCAGTCACAGACTTCTTGCCTCCCCAAGGCCAAGTAATTTAGGGACAGGGCTTCCAAGGCATATAGGTGCTCCCTACTGCAGCTGGGAGCGTGAATGCCATTTAAGCAGAGAGCCATGTTCCCTCTTAGTGCTGTTGCAGGGCTACACGGAGGAACGGATGCAGAGATACTTGGAAGAGAGCCAGAGCTGGGGAGGCCTCCATTTACATATTCCCCCAGAAATCAGTGAGTCTGGTTTACAGTAACTGTAATTCTGGCCCATCTCTGGCGTGGCACACACGTCAGAAGCCTCAGAGCAACACGTAGGAGGTGTTTATGAAAGGCCTGAGAAGTTTCCCATCTCCTGAGCATCCCTGTTCTGCTTGGCTCAGTTCAGTCTGAGCTCAGTGGAAGTGATTTCAGCAGGGGTTTCCTGTTCCCCATGGCAGTGGCTGATAAGTAGCTTCACCAGTCCTGTCAAGCGTGGCACAGACAAGGATGAAACAGTTTCTATTCCAGATGCAGTGAAATACAGTGCTCAGAATGAGACCCTTGTTTGTACTGGAGAATCCCCAGCATTAACTGGAGATTTACCAGCATCAAGGGCACCTCTATGGTTTTAGCAGCGGGTAATTAGTCTTGATTTCCTGTGGGGAAGTGGTAGCCATGCTTAACAATTGCTTGTTGATTTATCTTTCCTGGAGGCACAATTAGGACATTGAACCCCTTCTTGTGTCATACATTATGCAGGCGTAGGTTTATACTTCAGCTATTATCTCCCAGTGATTTACTGCCACCGTTGGATTTGAACACTTCTCTTTGTCTGAGTAGGTTGATTCAGTGGAGTTCAATGTCTGGGATATCGGAGGCCCAGCAAGCATGTCTACAGTCAATCAGTGTTTCTTCACAGACAAAGCATTGTACATAGTGGTCTGGAACTTGGCACTGGGGGAAGAAGCTGTGGCAAACTTACAGTTCTGGTTGCTGAACATTGAGGTAAGAAGTCACTGGTGGGCTCTGGGGGGTATCTATTTATCAAGTAGTAGGAGCTCAGCATGCAGATACGTGATATTACAGATTCTTTTTGGTCTGCTTTCAAAAAGTCCTCAGGCCATGAATTTTGCACAGCTTTTGGGATTTATTTGCCATTGCGCTGTAGGCATATCGCTATATTTAATGGTTTAAATTTATCATTTGCTTTGTTCTCCCTCACACACAGCAGAGAACGAAACAAAAGCTGATTTATAAACCCTTTCTAAGTAAGGCTGAACATACTTATTTTGGAATTAGTGTTTGACCACACTGTGCTCCGAGGGGGGTTTGAAGCATTTTCTTTCTTGTGTGGGTTAGACACACATTAGTCTTGAGGTTGTATTTTTAACACTTTAAATTCAGGTAAGCCAGAGAGTATTTCCCAGACAGGTCTCAGCTGAGACTCAGAGCTGCACTGAATTCACTGGCATTGATGATTTTTATAATAACAGGTACATCATTTTTTGTAAATGTTTATTATTTGATAATTGCCTTAACATTATATACAAAAAGATGGGCTCTAAGCTGATGCCTCTCAGAAAAGAAACATACTGTCATTACAAAAATACTATCTTAATATATGTAACAAAACTATGAAACAAATCTGAAAGTAAAATTATGATATTTCAAAAAATATGTGATGTGCCTGTGTCCTTAATACATCCCAGCAAGCACATAGTAACATCAGAAAAAATACAGAGAAAAATGAACATGATGGTTAAGAGTATGGAAAAATGAGGAGGGCTGTGTGTAGACTTAGTGGGGTAAGGAGAAAACCACAAGGGAGTCTTTGTTTATGGTCTTTGACAATAGAATTGGGAGAGATTAAGTGAAATAATGAGATGGCAACTTTGAAACAAACAATGGGAAGTATCCTAAACACAACAGAACCTGTGGAATTTACTGGAACTACAATGTGCTGTGGGTGTCAGAAGCTGGAAAAACAGACTGGTGGAAGAAAAATCCATCAAAGTGCTGTTAAATCAGAGATACTGTCTCATGCTGAGGAAGTCGGTGAGCTGTGGGCTGCTGGATAGTGGGAGAACACACCAGGGAAAATCTCTGCATGCGACCCTGTGCCTGTACTCCTCATTAACTTCCAGGCAGCGTATTGAGCCAAGGGGGCCCTTTGGTCTGGCTTGGTGCAGGCACCACTCCTGTTGACTTTGGTGTCATTCCGGTTGGGAGATTTCAGCAGGAATCATAAGAGAGAAATGGATTGACTGCAAATAAACATATATTGCTGCATCTGAATATTTGTCTGTGGTCAGAGTCATTTGGATTGGGAGTCTGATCCCTGCTTGAGCCTGTGCAATGCCGTTGTATTTGGCAGTGTGTTCCCTGAGATCTGGATGCATTCCATTGTTGTAATACAGTCATGGAAGGGTTGGAAGAAACCACGAGATCATCTAATCCATTCCTTTGCTCTGATTCAGTATTAAGTAGATTCAGAGTTTTCTAGCAGTTTATCTCACCTTTCCATATGCCTCTGGTGAAAAAGTTTGTGTAACTTCCCCAGGTCTCCATTCCAGAGCTTAAGGAGCCTTTTACAGGAAGTCACAGTTAGATCTCCTGGCTACAGGTTGGGTTAACTTTGTCTGGGCAGACGTGGTTCCCATCACTGAGCTGACTTGCAGCAACTTAATACCACAGGGCAACTCCCTTTATGTTAAACCCTGAGGTAATAAACCCAAACTGACAGTTTCCTGCTCTGCAGTAGCAGCAGATGATTAAGTTGTGTTCTGCAGAACTTCTGTAATACCCAGATCACTTGTTGCTGTTGTCAGGCTGCCACGACAGGTTGCCTCTATTTTATGTATGTATATATATATATATGTAATCTGTTTTATTAATGCATGTGACTCCCTCCTCTTAAATATTATACTTTTCACATGTCCTCACTGCATTTACCACGACGTAATCTGGATGAGATCATTGTCAGTGTTTTCTTTTACAGGCCAAAGCTCCAAATTCAGTGGTGCTGGTGGTAGGAACACACCTTGATTTAATTGAAACGAAATTCCGCGTTGAGAGGATCGCAACTCTGAGGGCATATGTCTTGGCTCTGTGTCGGTCTCCCTCTGGATCCAGAGCAACTGGCTTCCCAGATATCACCTTCAAGCACCTGCAGTAAGTACTTGTGCCTTTATGAAGATCAGTCACTATTATGTCACTTTAAACAATTTTGAAATACTTGATCTCCTTGGCAACGGCACCGATTTAAGGACTCGTCAGTGTTGCATTTCATCTATTTTTGACTGAGATAATGTAGCATAATGAGAGAGAAGGTCAGTGTTGCTCAGGGGTCTGATCACGGGATCTGAGAGCTGCAGGCTCCAAAGTCATGACCTTGACCAGCCTGTTTACTGCTCCTGCTTCTGTCAGGTTTGTCACCGTTAAATGGTGATACAGTTTATTAGTCACAAGGAGGGAAGGTGCAGATTGACTAATTAATACTGCAAAGAGTGAGAACGTGACTGTTACAGGGTGGGAGCCGCAGGGTTTGCTAAGGGGAGGCTGTGTGGGTGTTACCTGATGTGAGAACACGGCTCACGTGGCAGCGTTGGCTGGACCAGGAGTGGGTCAGACCCCTGAGCTCAGCCCAAACCTGTGCCAGCCAAGTTCTTCAGAGTGATAACGGAGGGCTGGTGCTGCCTGGAAGGTGGGTGTCAGTCAGGCCATGCAGTCTGACTCCTCTCCTTCCCTTTGGCTGACAGAGAATGCCCTTGGGGAGAGGAGCTGTCTCCGGCGGGGAAAGAAGCAGGTCTGTCAGCCAAGGGGTGAATGTGGATGCAGCAGGCTGGCACCACACAGTGTAAAATCACCACTGCCTGGGGCAAGAGCAGGTGGCAGCTGGCAAGTGAGGAAGGGCACTGCAATGTCCCCAGCACTTCCCATCTGCTGCCTGGCAAAGTCATCAGACACCTCCCACACGCTGCTCTGCAGATCCAAGCGCTGTATCGGGCATCCCAGCTGGCTCTTCCCTTAGGAGGAAGAGGACCAGGGACCCCGGGGTGAGGATAAAAGACTCACAATGAGAAGGAGGCAGCTTTGTGTTTGGGTCACCTCAAGCCTCTTTTCCCATCATGATCCTAACATGATCTCAAGAGATCATTCTGTCTCGAGGGGACTTTCTTACACCCTTGCTGCACATCCTGCACATTCATCTTCGCCTTCCTTTCCCCCTGCATTTTTTCCCAGTTGGAGTTGTGCCTGATTTCATACCTCCTCCCTCCCATGCCCCATCTGGGTGGACCCCATTGTCCATCTTTATGGGGCTCCTCTGAGCAGCTCTGTGTGGCCAGAGGAGTGTGAAAGCCTTGTGTGGGTGACCCAGAGTGCTTTTTAACAGTGGTCAAGGTCCTCCAGCATCCCAGTGAGAACACTCTTAACAGTGCCACTGAGGGCTGAGGTTTGAGATAAAACATCCTGCTTTAGAAAAGGATTTTCTGTCTGCCATGGGAACACATGTAGGATCAGTTAGAAAGACTCTTTGTTGGGAAGAGTGAAAAAGAACTGTTCTTCTCCAGTCCATAAAAAGACCAAAACTAGTAGAAGCTGGAGAGAGCAGGTTTTTAGCTGTTAAAGAGATAATGAAGGCCAGCTTTTAGGATCTAAGCATCAATTCCCAGATTACAGGATCCAGCTGAGCGAGGGCCGGAACGAGAGTGGGGAAAGGTGTCTGGTAGTCATCACTGTGCCTCTTTGATCTGAGGCGGGGAGAACTGGACTTGTCTCCAGAGATTGCCAGGGCACAGTGTTCTCCTCTTCCCTGCAATCCCTTCCAGGATGTGTGTGGCACTGAAGGGAGAGAGGGGGATGACTTTGGTCAGGCTGCCAGGGATGTCCCCAGAGATCCCTGAGCACAGGGAACAGAACAGCAGTGCACAGTGAATGAAGCAGGCAGAGCAGAAGTTGTCCTGATACAGATGTGCCCTAATATATCTTTTCCAGGCCACTTGGTATTTTCTCCAGAGCTAAAAATGCTCACTGACAGCCTTCCTCCCATTCAGCTGACACAGGAAATTTAAAGCCACTGATAAGAGAAAGTGAGCCTGGAAAGGAAGCCAGTGTGCTGATAAGGTTTGATAATCTTCGCCCTTGCATGACTTTTGCAGTGAGCTCTCGTGTAGGACTCTGGAAGGCCTCGAGGGACTCCGGCAGCTGATTTTTCATGTCACTTGCAACATGAAGGACGTTGGCAGCTCAATTTGCTCACAGAAACTTGCAGGGAGATTGGTGAGAACTGGGATTTCTTGGTGATACTTGCCGAAGTGGGCCTTTTGGGGGGCTTAGTTTTGGATTGGGAGGTGAACTTTAGGAGTTGTTGTTGATGCAGGAGACATGTGAAGTGTAAAGATGGCAATCTGGCTTTGGGAAAAGACAGCAATGTAAGATCCCTGTGAAGGGGAGATGGCAGCCAGTTTATCCCCAGCAGAGTGATGGCTGTCTGATACTGATCCTGCTGTTTTTCTCCTGTGGCTTGCAGATACCAAGAAGTTACCTTAGTCTTCAAGAAGCTGTCCTTGCAGAACAGCACAGGAGGAGTCAGAATGATGATGTACAGTATTTAACAGACAGACAAATAGAACTGATGATTGAGCAAACACCTGGAAATGACATCAAAGACTACGAAGACTTGCAAACTGGTAGGTCAGATCAGACCAATAATTTCTTGGAAATTAATATGTGTGTCCAACTGAAATATTCCACAAATAGTAAATACAAAGTGCTCTACACCAGTGTAGAGGTCACTTTAGAAATTGGCAAGACAGCAAATTAGTAATGGGACTTTGGGGAGGGGACTGGGAAGTTTCTAGGATAGTCTGAGTCTACTGATTTTATTTTTGTTTTTTTTTAAACAAGCTTTGTCTCGTTTCTGCTCTGTGAAGAATGAGGGTTGCCATAGTTTCAAGGCTGACTTCTCTGTAGGGCCCCAGTCTTGTGATCTTTACAGAGGCCTTGCTCCACAGGAGGCAGGGAGAGCCCTTCCCTGTGAGGATGGCAGGAGGAGGGTAAAGGGGAGGTGTCATGGGGACAGAAATGCTGCCTGTGAAGTAGTGATATGTGGGGTTTACGAGTGGAGTGTCAGATAGCAGCACTTCTCAGATAAATGTTACTCTCTTGACTTGGCTATGTGCTGGATATATCTGGAATGCATAAACTGCCTCATAATCTCGTTCTTCTGCACTGTGGTTTCCTCATGCTGGTCTACTGCTAATCTCCAACTCTTTATTTTTTGCAGCAATTAATTTTCTCATAGAAACAGGTACACTACTGCACTTCCCAGACACAAGCCACGGCTTGAGGAACCTCTACTTCCTTGACCCTGTCTGGCTCTCGGAGTGCCTGCAAAGGATTTTCAACATCAAGAGCTCCAAGTCTGTAGCTAAGAACGGAGTCATCAGAGCAGAGGATCTCAGGATGCTGCTGGTTGGGACGGGCTTCACTGAGCAGACCGAAGAGCAGTACTTCCAGTTCTTGGCCAAGTTTGAAATTGCACTGCCTGTGGCCAATAACAGGTAAGTTGATAATTAGAGAGGCTTCGTCAGACTGGAGAAAAATGTCTGTTTAATCAGTGGATATTAACAGGCTTTGCCACTCCAAGTGGTTGTCTGGACAAGGATCTTGCTCTGAGAAAGTATTTGCGAGCGTTAGGGAGGGTGATGGGAGGCACCCATCCATTCGGGCTGTATTTCCTGGCTTGAGCATCCTTTGGTCCAAACCAGCTGCTGTGAAAGCTTTGCAGAGCAGGTCTTTATCCCCTGGGTGCATTGAGGCTGGTGACAGGCTCAGCCACCAGCCCGGAGGGGCAGTGACACCACCGGGGTTGTGGCGATGAGCAGGTGGAAGCTGCGAGCGCTCAGCCGGCACAGCTGCAGCCGAGGGAGGATGTGAGGCCGTGGCTGCCAGGCCTGAAATATAGATGGGCTGAAGTCATCTGTTTCCAGTGAAAGATCCTCCATTCAGAGCATGGCAGAAAACTTTGGGTAATCGATAATTACGTCAGCCCTGAGAGTAGTAGTATTTTTATTTCTAGTGAAATCAGGAAAGCGTAGCTTCAACAGCAACGTGATTCACTCAATTTTTAGCCTCAATGGGTGTTGATCAATAGTTTTCCTAGAAATAGTCTAAGAAACCTCACTCTCTTTAAATGTTAATGAGTCCTCCTCCCCTCTGCCCCCCGATCTCTTTTCCTCTGGGCAGAGTTCCCTGCGATTTTTCTCTCTCCCATCTGCTTGGCGACAGCCTGTTGTTGGGTTAACGGTGGAACCAGAGCTGTATTGCACTTTTGATGTGGCATTTGCATTTCACTTCCTTGCCCTTCCAGGACAGCGAGGCTGCATCGCCCTGAGCCCCTCGGGAGCTCTGAATGCCAGCACAAGTGCAGCATTCTCTGTGCTGTCATTATGCCTGTCACTTATCCAGTCCCGGATGCCAACAAATTTTCTCAGGCTTAACACAGATAAAGCAGCAATGTTTCTGCTCAGTCCAAAATGCCTTTTGGACTCCTTGTCACTATCTGCCATTTTTCTCCAAGGCAATTACATTGTCTGTGCCTCGGGAACAAGGAAACTGCTTTTTCATGGCCTGCCCAATGTTTTTTTGAGCGATCCAAGCCACATTAGCAGAATATTCTTACCACTGACGGACTGTAGCTATAGCAGGTTGGATTAATTTAATGTACTAGCCAGACACAGAGCAGTTATTTGTTACTGTGCTGCTGCAATTATTGTCTAGATTGCCAGATAGGGTTTCTGTGCAGTCAGTAGAGAAAGCAGCTGCCAGTTTCTGTTCTGAAAGGGTGGATGGGGGCATGTTTCACATATTTTCAAAATTTGCATTGGCTGTTGCTCAAGGGAGTCGAATCACCATCTGTGTTATAATCCACTGTGTAGTTGTGGTCCAGAAGGGCCTCACTGGCCCTTCTTATACTCCCAGTATACATCCCTTTCTGGGATGTGCTGAGGAAAATTTATTGGCTGTCTTATGACGCATCCACTACTTTTACAGAGCAAGAAGTTTTAGTTTGTTGCACTCCACTTTTGGGCTTAAGGTGCATATAATATAGCTGTGTTCCTCTTGTTAAATTAGGGTTAAAAGTGGGCATTCTTATTGTAATTTGTAAGTGAAATTTTTAATAGTTTTACATTCCAAAGATGTTTCATGAAATGGATAATTCGATGGTGTAAGATGTCATCAGATCTTATGGACTGTGACATATGGAGAGAGCTGTTGTCTAACGATGGCTGCTTTTTCCGAGCTGATATTTCGTGTTTTACGGAATACTGCAGCTGCTAGAGAGAAAACATGAGAGGCTTAAAGCCTTGGATTCTGACCCAGCACTGGTTCTAGTTGTGTGTCTAGTCCCTGCCACTGTTACTTTGGTCAGGTCCCTTGGCCATGTGCCTCACTGCTGTCATTGTGCCCGTCAGCGAGGAGCCCCAGATACCAACACATTTTCTCAGGCTCAACACCGATAAAACAGCAGTGTGTCTGCCTGTAAGCAAATAACATTTTAGATTGCACAGGCATCCTGGGATGTATTTGGTACTGAAGAGAATCACTGTCAAGAGATTTACTGGCAGGTATTGAAAGCCATAAGCTCGTAGTTTTCAAAACAGTTCTTGTGTTCCAAGGGGTTTTAGCTTCCCAAATTCTAAAGATCAGGACAAATGAATATTCTGGGCTTACTGGGAGATCTGAAAATAATTTGTTGTGGTCCCCTACACCTGCACAACCCTGTTTGTGCTGACTGGTCAGGCACAGATGACACCGAGTCCCCTCCACACTTGGGCAAAGTACATGATAATCTGATTGCAGAAGGAATCTGAGCAAGACAAGGGGTTTCTCTGCTGGCATCAGCCTGGCAAAGTGAGCCCTTGGTCTGTGAGTTTGTCAGGGATGTGGCAGGGATCCGTCAGCTGCAGTGTGGAACAGCAGGAAACCCTGCCATGCTGACCCATGAGGGCCAGAGCAGCCCAGTCCCTGCAGCCTGGAGCTCCATCACTGCCACCTCCCAGAGCATCTCCTCTCCCCACCTTCTGGGCTTATTGAACCTGAGCTGCCGTAGGTTGTTTTTCGCATTTATCTTCTGCTCCACAGCTGTAATCCCCTGCTTGTTACCAGGGCGGAGTAGTACCAAAGAAACGAGTCCCAGCACATCACAGCTATTCTAATGACTCTTATATTTTAATGCATTTAATTTATGAGTACACAAATGCTCACTACGTCAATTTTTCTCCCTGTCCAATAGCCCTGGCTGGATTATGTAATGTCTGTTTTGCCTCTGCTTGCTTCCATAGTGTAAATTAATTTCTCCATGTATTGCTGCAGTGCTTTAGTCTAAAAGCTTTTTTATATGCAGTGGGCTGTGCCATTAAAAATCTCTTTGGAGACTGAATCGCCTTATTGTCCGGTAACAATGTACTCACTGTTACAAGCTGTAGCTAAAATCTGAGCTGTTGAACTTGATGTGTTTCAGCTACCTCCTCCCTCATCTGCTTCCTACCAAGCCAGCGTTAGATATCCATGGGCTCTGCCACCAGAACACAAACACGGTCCAAAGGGTCTTCAAGATGAGTTTTGTCCCCGTTGGCTTTTGGCAAAGATTCATAGCCCGGATGTTAATCAGCCTGGCAGAGATGGACCTCCAGGTAGGTTACTGTGTCTCTCTGCAAGCAAAGAAAGACAGCTGAAGTTGCTCAGTGCAAGTGGGATGTCTCTTCACATCCAGCTCGCTTCAGTCACAGACTTCAGTAACATTATTTGAGTAAACAGGGAGAGATGAGACTCTGCAATCAAAATCTGGTTCTGTTTTTACAGTAGGTGTCATTGAGAACAACAATTGGCACTGGAGAAGAAAGCCTGAGTTCTCCACAGCCTCTTTATAACATGATCCCCTGGAAGGTCTCAGTACCTCCAGCATCTTCCAATTACAAGCAGTTGGAGTTTTGCCTGCGGCTCCTGTCCATGACCATCCCACTAGGCCAGACTCTGCTCACAGTGTTTGCCAGAGGAGATCTGGAATAGCTCCACCAAAGTCAGCTATCTGAATGTCTGTGGTTGAAATGGGAACAAAATTACAGGACTGTTGCCTTAATGAGGCACCCTGTTAGTGCAATGTCATTAAAGTAGAGTTTGAAGGTTCTGAGAGCTGAGTGGATTTTGATGTTGTTGCAGACATATGTTTGCAGCAGCTTCTGTCTGAAGCTGTAATAAATACTTGCAAAATATTTATAGTACTGCTCTGGTATCTTCTTAACAGCTCTCCATTAAACTGTGGTCCGTCAGTGATGTACAGAACATGGAAAACATGATACCTGTTTTTGGAAGGTCCTCTGTGTTCCAGGCTTCTCAAACCATGTAATAACTTTACCTCTTTTAACGGGCTGTCTTGGCAACCCCTTGCTCACATCCTCATGGGCACTACATAATCCTAGAGCACCTTTCCTAGGAACCTCATCCAGTCCTCATGAAGGGGATGGAAAGGTTCCCAGGTGTCAGACCCGTCTGCAGTCAAATAAATGTTGGAGCAATGAGCACAGAGGAGTTCTGCAGATTAACTTTTTGGTTTTAAAACAGAAATACATTTTGGTCTAAGTGCTGGTTTGAAGTGTCTTGGAGAAGAGCCACCTTCCTCCCACTGAAACAGGTGGAAAAGTTAACTCTCTACATTGAAGGCAGACTTTATCACTTGCTAGAACATTTAGTTCTTTGGGTTTATAAGACTTTTGCAAATGCACAATAAATATGACAAATGTCACAGTCATAGAATTAACTTTGTTCACTGATATGAAAGTGTTCTTTCTTTGAGTGGCATGAAAAACATTTCCATTGCTGCAAAACCAATTTTACTACGTGCATTTTCATTCCATTGCAAGATTTTTTACCAGTAAAAGTCACTTTTAATGGAAAAGGTATGATAGCACCTGTGAAAGCCAAAAAAAGAAGTCACCTTTATTGCTTGATTAAAACATCTTGGAAAAAAATGTCAGCAATTTAACGATTTCTTCGTTTTCTGCCTGTTTCAGCTTTTTGAAAACAAGAAGAACACCAAGACAAGAAACAAAAAGGTGACCATCTACAGCTTCACAGGCACCCAAAGGAACCGCTGCAGCACATTCCGAGTCAAAAGGACTCACACTGTTTACTGGCAGGAAGGTCTGTTCGTTACCTTTGATGGAGGCTATCTTAGGTAATTTGTGTTCCTAATGCAGCATGTGTGACAGGGCACTAATAGAGTGTATGAAACACATCAGCTCAGTGGAGATGAATGGGCCTGACTCATGCTGTGTGCTCACTCATCAGGAGAAGAGGAGGCTCTTTAATGGACATAACTCATCTGGTAACAACTGGTGACAAAAATGATCTATAACTGGTTGTTTGGCAGTTCTGAATATTACCAACCTTATCTGCTATTGCAGCCACCAATTGAAAGAGGCCTGAGAATAGAAAATGATATTCAGAGCAGGACTGCCAGCGTAACATCATGCATTTTCACATGCCAAGATTTCCTTACCTCAGTGAGCTTTCCACTAAACCCTGGAACTTCACCACTGTGTGTCAGTAATCCAGGTCAATGGAGCTGCTTCTGTGCAACAGGGGACTGTGGTTGCATTTGCTCTTGCAGTCCCTGCCAGGATAGGGGGGGGAACCACTGGTGCAGTTGCATGGCTGGGGATCAGAATGAAACAGGGACTCTCCTGAGTTTCCAAGCTCAGTAGAGGCTTGGACCCAGATACCGCAAATCACAGGCTGGAATCCCAAATTCTGGACCACGGTAGTGGTCATGTTCTTATTTCTCCAGGTACTTCAGGGAGTTACAGTTTCACAGGAATTGTGCAAAAATTACATCAATAAACTTTTCCTAATGGTTTTTGGAATCTTTCTTATTCATATTATTCCACTGGAATTTCATTACTGATTTTAAAACTCGCAGCCTTCCGTCATCCTGTGTGGGGCATTTCTGTCAAAACTCTGTGAGTAACTGGCATTTCTGTGCAAGAATTCTCTTCTGAAAGTCATTTGCAGAACAGACTGAATTGAAAATCACCCTCAAAAGCTAGACTGCTTTTTGTTTTGATTGCTTATGAACTACATGTTATTATGGAACTCAGTTTCCCTGCCAGAAAGAAAGTTTGTTGACACTGATACTTCACCAAAGCTTCACAGGTCTGTCTTTTGGCTTTCTTACAGTGTCGAGTCTTCAGATGTGAACTGGAAAAAGAAAAAAAGTGGTGGAATTAAAATCATTTCCCAGTCAGAAGTGAGAGACTTTTCAGCCATGGCGTTCATCACGGACCACGTGAACTCTTTGATAGACCAGTGGTTTCCTGGTAAGAGAATGACTGATTTTCTGTGCAGTGTTATGTCTTTTAGACAGAAGGTTCTTTAAGAGAGCTCTCCTAGTGCACAGTATTGTATGTTAATTGAAGACCCCTCAGGCTCTGACAGTCTCGACCCAGTAACATTTGATAAAAACTGATAAACCTGCAGGCAGATTGAGGTTAGTTGGCAATGTCCATTGTGTCTTTCAGTCTGCCAGTCACTGCAGCACAGATGAAACACTGCAGTTCAAACAGGACCTGTATGAGTTCAAGAGACTCTTCCAGTGCTCAAAGCAGGGGCAGAATTTGTCCCAAGAAACTTGGCACTGTCTCTTAATAGATAGACCTTATTTTCGCATCAGCTGGGATCAGAATTTGCCCACCATTTCCGACATCCTACAAGTTATAAAATTATGATGTGAGAGGCAAGAGTGAGTGTGGTACCAAGGACTCTGTGCCAAGGTGACTTCCTTGACTCCTGCAGCTGTTTTTCCTGTGCTTAACACAGATCCTGCTGTTACCCAGCGGGCTGTTTGCAACCCCAAATCACTTCGTTTAAAACCAAAACAAAATCTGAAGTGTTCTTTGTCGTCCCACACTGGTCTAGAAAACATTGCCAAAGTCTCTTAATTGGAGGCTCTCTGGAGGAAACGGTGGTGCACTCTCACATATTCACGTTCTATGTGTTTTGAAGATAAAAGAACATTTTATTTGCCTTTGGATTAAAATAATGCTCACGTTAATCACTGAAGCTTGAGAAGAGTCATGACTTCAAAGGCTGCAGCCTGTGTTCACCCTGACTAATTGTGGGCATTTAACAGAGCCTGTCACCACAAAATCCCTCTGTAGTTACATGGAAGAGGTGGGAACCTCCCAAAGGCTTGGTCTTGGTACAATCCACATTTCTCTCACCCCCTCGGAGGGGCTGAAAACGTTGCCCATGAGGGAGCCCACAGTAACTGTGTTCCCAGCCTGGGTGCTGCAGGTGAGTGTTTGCCCTGCAGCTGCAGTGCTCAGTCTGAGCTCAGCGTGCTGTGCCTCCCAGTCTGCTCCCATTCCCATTCCCATTCCCATGCCTGCTCCCCACCTGAAGCCATCTGGCAGTTTGCAGTCTGGGAAGACAGATACAACCAGCAACTGGGAGGGTCTCTCCAGTGCTTTGTTCACATACTTCTAATTTTTGCTGGTCCTGAACATATTTTCCTCACCAGCCTGTGCGTTACCTGTGCCCAAAGCAGGGGAGATGTGAGGTCATGTCCCCAGTCCTGTCTCCCCAGTGCTGTCCCTGCTATCTCTGCATACTTTGCAAAAAGCTTATTTTCTATTCCAGTCAATGCACTGCTGCTTTCATGAGCATGACCATTTTCAGCCAGTGGATCCAGGCAGTGCCTGCAGACGTTTGGATGCACTTGGAGCTGTTGTTCCTCCGCAGTTCGGGTGAATGATGTTGTTTTCTGTTTGCTTGCTTGCTCTGAAGCCCTCACAGCCATGGAGAGTGATGGCACATTGCTGATGGAGCAGTATGTGCCCTGCCACATCTGTGCAGCTGCCAAGGCAGAGGAGAACGAGTGTGGTGAGAAGGTGGAGGATGCCCAGTACTTTAACATGGAGGACTGTGTCCTGACTGCCATTGAACTGGACTACATCACATGTCCCAACCACCCTGACATCCCCGTTTCTCTCCAAGAACTGGTCCCAGAGCTTTTCATGACAGATTTTCCTGCCAGGTAATGTTATTTGAGGGCCTTTGATGAAGTTTCATTTCACCGGTGTAATTCAGTTGGACCCTTTTCCTAAGTTATCTCTGCTAGAGGAACATACTGACCACAAGAAATAAATCCATCTGCTCTCAATCCCTGCTCTGGCAATTCATCCTAAACTGCACTCCTGGTGTTCAGTGCACTTGCCTAGACAATAGCTGTGTGCTGACCGAGTCATCACATCGGGGGTCCTTTGAGATCACTGTGGTGCAATGTGAAAGTCCCTTTTTAAAGCCACAGCTGTCCTGCATTGCCCAGTTCTCTGGCCAGAGCTTTCTGTAGCTGGAGTCTTTCTGGGATCCCACAAAGGAGATTTTAATGTGGCAAAACCAAAAGGAAGTGCTGCTGCATCACAAGGTTGGCCCTGAAATGGCCTGACTTTTTTAAGGGGCTGTAGGTGAGTGAATTTATAGGCGCCACAAGAGAATTCACACCGAGTGGAGGCTCCTGCTCGGCTGAGGGCTGCTGGATGCGTTGGATGTATGGCAGTCCTGAACAGCTGAAACAGCTCTTCCCTACCCAGAGCAGCACTGCCAAATCTTTAAGCTGCTTAACTGCATTCCCAGATGGGTTTGGTCTTATACCCCTTATTACTTAGTGTGTAGAACAAGAGAGCTGACAGCAGGCGGGACAGGAGACCAGAGTCTTTTTTGGTTCATGCTCTCTCAGAACTTTCAGTGCCCGATGCAGAACCTCTAGACCAAACTGTCCTGTTGGCTGCTGTCAGAGCTTTCTGTGCGCCCACTGGCCTCTGTTGCTTTCTTGGGGTCATTTTTCTGGCAAGCAACCCATCAGCTTGTCAGACAGCCCTCCTCACACTGTTATCTCCTATAGATTTATTTGACGGGTGCGAGGCGAGTGGAGATGTTTCAAGTGTGAACAGCTGTGAAAGTCGTCTCTGGGAGAGTGGGGAAATGATGAATTACAGCCTGGGCACACTACGCTGATTTGAATAATCAGGTTTCAGAGTGTGGGGCTGTTCATAAACATCCTGTCCTGCCTCAGTGGAGAGAAGAGGAATGGGAGGTAAATGAAGCAAAAAAAATCGTTAATACAGATAAATGGTACAAGTATCGGTACTTGTGTCATCTGGTTGGAAAAGAAGCTTATGTGCTTTCCAGATCTGTTTGATTCTTGTGGGATAAATTAGTAAAAAGCCTTTTTTGCTTATTTGCTCAAGTTTTTCTGGGACAAATCCTTTGCACAACACAAGCCAGGATAGAGTACACTGAGATGACCAAGGTAGTTTAGGTTACCCAGTCCTGTTGGTAGATAAGACAAGAACCTATCAGGCATTTGTGAAAATGGAAATCACATTAAAAACATGAATTTACAATGTCTTTGAAACTTTAATTAAAAAGCCCCAATTTCTCCTTGGCAGACTGTTCCTGGAAAATAGCAAACTGGAATGCAGTGAAAATGAGAACAACGTTCTTGGCCAAGGTGGAAGTGGAACTGTTATATATCGGGCACGATACCAAGGAAAGCCAGTGGCTGTGAAGAGATTTCAGATTAAAAAATGCAAGGGTTCTCCCACTTCAGCTGCAGGTACAGTGCACGGAATCGGTGTCGGGAATCAGCTCCTGCAGTCTGTGTTCCCAAGCTAAGACCAAAGAGCCATTGCTCTCCAGAGTGACGGCAGCTTTGAAATAAATACCAAAACTGATGTGTTTCAATGAAGGAGGATGTTGCATCTTAGAGTTCTTCATGAATATTTGTAGCCTTGAAGGTCACTGGCACAGGAGCTTCTCTCCTGCGGATCAGTGGGTGGATTTGTAGGGTACCAAGGCAGAGCCCTGGAATGGGGTGGAAGGTAAGATTTTATCTCGTGTTCCCAACCTATCTGACCATGAGAAGTGTGGATTTGCATGGGTTTGCACTAAGGACTTGTGAGTCTCCACCTTTGAATCAGTCTTTTGTCCCATCTGTGCCAGCAGCTGCAGAAAGCAAACTGGGAATCCTTCTGAGCCTGCCAGCTTCTCCAGGCAGGGATGGGCTCTCATGTCAAGTCCAGGATTCCAGCAGAGCCTCAGTCCATGGACAAAGGAAAGGGGAAAAGTGGTTCATATTCTCATTTTTGTCAGGGGAGGATGTGGTGGACTCCTGAGCTGTGGAGGAGGCCAGCTGCTGTCCCAGTGACAAATAACCTTTGGTAAGACCCAACCTTCCTGAGCAGCCTGTGGCAGAAGGGCCATTATTGTGATGGGTCTCTCATCTGTCAGGAAAGGGTCTGCAGGGTGACATCCACACAGATGTCCCTGCTTGGGGAAGCACAGAATGAGTTTTCCAAAGTCATCCAGGTGATATATGAGATCAGTGTGTGCCAGACACACCAGAGCCTGGTGTTAAAGGACCAAGGGAGGTTTTGCTTCTTGAGGTACCATATATATCCTGTTTATAGCCAGTGTCTGTTAGTGGTTCATGCATCAACACAAGGATTCAACTTAAAGCCTTGCTGTTGGTATCATCCCACCAGCTGCCTTCCTCCTGCAGCCCTTGCTCGGTGATTGGCACCTTCCAAAGCATTTGAGACTTGGTTTCTGAGCTGGGCAGTGAAAAGGGGGTTGTGTCTTGCCAGATACCATGCTGAAGCACCTGAGAGCCATGGATGCCATGAAGAACTTCTCGGAGTTCCGCCAGGAGGCCAGCATGCTCCACTCCCTGCAGCACCCCTGCATCGTGTCCCTCATTGGCATCAGCATCCACCCGCTCTGCTTCGCCCTCGAGCTGGCCCCCCTGGGCAGCCTCACCACTGTGCTGTCTGAGAACTCCAAAGGTAAAGCCAGGGTCTCCCCACTGAGAGAGATCACTCTCCAAGTGACAAACGGCCAGCAATATTTAAATTACTGCTTGATTTACCGGAGGGGATTTTTTTTCAGACTAGGGGAAGTGGGAGGGGTGGAATTGTTCTTAAACTGTGCTTTTGGGAACCTAGTAAAAATTGATGCTCATGATTTTAAAAACTACTTTGGAGACCTGAATTTTCGATTTTTCTGCAAATTAATATGAAGTGCATCTCACTTCAGCGCTGCATGGATGGTGCTGTGTTCCTCCCCCTGCAGATGGGTGTCTGGCACTCTAAATTATCTCATAAGTATCTTTATTTCTGTTGCTGTCAAATGAACGATGCTAATTCCAAGATAAGTTGAGGCCATCTGACCCTCTTGGCACCTTGGCTTTGTGTCAACTTTCAGTCAAACACTAATTTTCACCAGAAGATTTAGGAGCCTAGAAGTGAAAGGTTTTAAAAAAAGAATCTAATAGGACTGTCAGACACATATAGTAACACAAACAGTGTCATTTTAAACGGTGGCATTGAGTGATGTTTTAAAAGGTTGTCAGTTATTGCTCTGGAGTTAAAAAGAGAAAGAGAAAGGGAGAGAAAAAGGCAGTTATGACAATTACAAGAGCTGAAGGCAGGCTGTTCCTTTGCTAGGGTCTTCCTTTGTGCCGCTGGGACACATGCTGACACACAAAATAGCGTATCAGATTGTGACAGGCCTGGCCTACCTGCACAAGAAGAACATCATCTTCTGCGACCTGAAGTCGGACAATATTTTGGTGTGGTCCCTGGATGTCAAGGAGCACATCAACATCAAACTCTCCGACTACGGGATCTCCCGGCAGTCGTTCCACGAGGGCGCGCTGGGCGTGGAGGGCACGCCGGGATACCAGGCCCCTGAGATCAGGCCTCGCATCGTCTACGATGAGAAGGTGACTGGGGGTATCTGTGGGGCAGCCCCCGTGGCAGTGGTGGGTGGCTGGTGTCACGCCTGGGGCTGGATTCCCTTTTCCATGATGGTGGGCAGCACTGCTTTCCTGCTCGGGCCTTCCTTGCTCTCCTCTGATTTTCCTCTCTGTTTTCGGCACTAGGTCGATATGTTCTCCTATGGGATGGTCCTGTACGAGCTGCTGTCTGGCCAGCGGCCTGTGCTGGGACACCACCAGCTCCAGATTGCAAAGAAGCTGTCCAAAGGGATCCGCCCTGTCCTGGGGCAGCCGGAGGAGGTGCAGCTCTACAGGATGCAGGCACTCATGATGGAGTGTTGGGACACTAAGCCAGAAAAGGTACAAGACAACCCTCCTGACCCGTGTTTTCTGGTCTGGCTGCCCTCTTCAAGCAGGAGGGCTGAGCTTGCTCTTGGTACAGCAGAACACCTCGATTGCCCGTTTACCCCTCCTGCTGATTTGGCCCAGAACTTCTGTTGACTTAAATGAGAGTTTTATGAATGAAATGATGACAGATCTGTGGCCTTAGACTTCTGTGGTGACTGGAAGGTCCCTTGATGTCAGTGGCAGTTAGGCTGTTGATTTCACCAGGGCAAGACATTGCTCATAATTTCTAGAAACAGCTCTAGTATCATGCTGTGAGTGTAACTACAGAGACTTAAAAAACCTGGAGATTATAAAAGGAGGTATGAGGAAGAAAAAGGTTCAAAGTATGAGAAAAGGATTATGCTGCATTGCATTTTTCATTAACTACAGCTCGGTGTTTCAGAGCTGCTGTCCTTCAGACAAAGGTGAGCTTGTCTCTCAAAACAGCTACACCCTGTCATGACAGCTTCCAAAATCCATAAACCTGAAGAAATTAATCAGCAAAATGTGTAAGAGAATGAAGCTCTGATATAATATTAATTAATATATTTATATATATTTAATATAATAACTGAGAATATTAATTAATTAATCTGATTAATAATAAGCTTTAATAAATAATCAGAGAAGGGTTTAGGTTGGAAGACCGTCTACTTCCCTGTACTTGTGCTTGGGATTGCCCTGATCCAGGTGCAAGACTTCCTACTTGGCCTTGTTGAACCTCCTTCTTATTATGGTTCTTCTCTTTCATTTTGTTTGATATATGTCTTTCCATTTTCCTTTCCCCTCAGCGTCCACTGGCCATTTCTGTGGTAGGACAGATGAAAGATCCTACCTTTGCAACATTCATGTACCTGCTGCCCTGTGGGAAGCAGTCTTCCTTCTTCTGCTCCCAAGGACAGGAGTACACTGTGGTGTTCTGGGATGGGAAGGAAGACACCAGGTGAGATGGCTCATATTGGTAATTTCCTTTTTTTCTTTTTCCTTCTTGAGTAGAAATCCTTCAGCATCTTCATTTCTGCCTCTGGGAGGGAGGTGGAGAAGGTGAAAGTGAATTTGGGTGAATGCCAAGGGTACGGTGAACACTGTTTTCCCAAACTCTTTTAATTGAGAACAGTGGTTTCTTTATAAAGGATATTTAATGAGCTTAACTCTGCTTCAGTTAATATGAGGAGAAGATTAGGGCAATGTAATGATTCACACACACAGGATGAGGCATTTGCACATGAGAACAGACGTGTTCTGCCTTTCCTAATGAGGCCATTTAACACTAAACCTTTCCTAATTGAGGCTGCAGTTCCATCTCTCTTCTGCAAAGCAATTAAGCACATGCTTAAATCCGATTGCAGTCATCGGGAGTTAACCACATGCCTGGAGCTGTGTGTGCATCCAAGTGTGCACTGCCAGTAAAATGTATTCCATACTGAAGGCATGTGCTTAAAATGTTATTAAATTGTGACTGAGATGATGGCGTTTTGCTCAGCCACATGTGACCCGTGGCTAGTTAGGTTCATTTTTATGGATGCTACTGATTTTTATAGCCCCAGTCTTATTTGGAAACATTCACAAACTGATCTGAATTTTATAATAATGTGTTCATTATTTGAAACCATTAAGCTAATGGGATAGGTACGTGATTTGTTCATGAATTATTTGCTTTGCTATTTGTGGTGCCTGGTCAGTCATTCAGTGCAGTGTAACTCTTCCCTGCTGAACTGGTGGAACACATGGCACTCACAGATGTATTTTGAATACGTGGATGATGTCCAAATATTCACAGCGATATATCTCAGTGAATCAGCTTCCTGACTGGACAATCCACTTAGGAGACTGCTGAATAGCAAATTACTTATATGTGACAGATTTCAGGATGTGTAATTGCTTGTGCCACAGTTGGTAAAACATCTGGGGCTCACAGATGTGGTAATGAATATCCAGTTATTTTTTCAAGTACTCAAACTCAATAAACTTCCTCAAACAAATCCTTTTTGTTACCAAAAAAATATTAATTACTCATATTTATAAATTATTTGATCAGGTTACAGATTGTGGCTCTTACTGGGAAGAATCATGCTCTTCTGTTTATGTGCTGGATTAATAATGAAGCCAGATAATAGCGAGGCAGTGAACTTGGAAAGGGAGCGGATATTCTCTTGAGAACCTAATGGGCAAGATGGGCTGAGGCTTCCCAGCTATTAATTACTGCTGTTGAGCTGGAGCTGTTTGTCTCACAGCTGAATTACAGTAACAGACCATGTACACTGTCCTGATCCTTTCCATGCAAAATCAGAGAGCTGAGCGTAAATCTTCGCAGAAGCAATTGCACATCTGCCCCCTGAGGAAGAGCCGGGGCACATCTCTTCCTTTGGAAGACCATTTGGAGGGGTGTAGGTCCTTGCAGCATCATCCACATCTGGGCAGTTGTGTTGTGGCTTGGCCACAAGTGCTGTGTACCGTCCCACAGCCTGTGCAGGCTGAACGTTGGCTACAGGAAATCGTTATTTGCTCCTTTTCCAGAAACTACACGGTGGTGAATCTAGAGAAAGGAGTCATGGAAGTGCAGAGGATGAGCTGCCCAGGAATGAAGCTGTGCTGCCAGCTAAAATTTCAGAATGCCCTCTGGGCAGCCACGGAGGTGAGCGTAGCCTGTGCCTCAGTGCCCCCCTCGAGAGGGGCCTCGTTAGGAGAGACACAAGCGAAGAGAAAGATCCTGTTGAATTAGTAAAGCCGAGAGTGGGTGAGACAATGGGCTTCTCAGATGAGCAGCGTGACTTTGCATCTGCTGTCTCCAGGTTTATTGTTTCTCCCTGTCATGTAGCTGATACCTGGAACCAAATCCTTCGAGCCTCCCGGTGCTAAAAGCGATCGTGGGAACCTCGGCTTTCCGAGGGAAAACTTTCCGGGTTGGAGCAGTCTGTACCCGGGGGTTCATCTGGGAAATGTCCTTATCTGTGAGCGATAAAGGGAAGCCGTGACAGAAACCATGCGTTTAAGGGTGGGGTTCTGAAAGAGGCCTGAGGGATTTCAAAGTTGGTGGGAAATGGGTACCCAAGTTTTGTGTTCAGCGTGGAAAATTGCAGATAAAAAGATAAGAGTGAGAGAGCAGGGCTGGTTTATACCACAGAGCACCCATTCACCCATCAAAAAGGGCTGTGTTAAGTGTCAGCCAGTTCTGACGTGATCATTTGACACAAACCAAATGAAAAACAGCCAAAAAAAATGAAACATACCTGAAGTTCAGTGTTTCAGAGTGGGAAAAAAAGGACACGCTTAGTGAATAAATAATTTGTGTTGGTTAATTCACTCCACCCTGGCACAGATGATGTAACTGGGTGAGAATAGAGATTTTTTTGCCTATAGAAAAATCAGTTGTTTTGAGTTTTTCTCTTCCTAAATAGAGATAAATTTCAAATATTCCTGGTTTTTTCAGAACAGTAAGTATATAAAAATTAAAATTCAAAAATCTTCAGATATTGTATTTCCACCTTTTGGATCAAAATGGAATGTGTTGCTATTCCCCAAACTGGGTGCTCTTGGTCAGTCTAGTAGATTTATGAGGTGTGGAGCAGATGTAATTCCACATAAAATGTAATACCAGCTTTCCCTGAATTGACAGATTAATGTAAAATAACACACAACATGCTTTGGTTGTTGTTTGGGATTTTTGCGGTCAGGGTTGTCAAATGCTGCTTTTAGGAGTGGTGATAAAACCCCTATAGTGGTGATTTTTAGTGGCTTTTGGATAATGCATATATTGCCTATAGCTCATTCTTGGCGAGGCAGCACCTGCTTTCTATCCATAGACAGGGCAAACAAAGACTCTCCAGGGAAAACAGATATCCAGGCTTTGGGCACCGAAAATACACGAGCAAAAACCAGTTTTGGAACCATTTAGATCCTGTTCAGGTATCAAAATATGGAAAGCATGGAAGGTGATTGGTATTTACAGAATTTTCTGTGCTCTTTCACAGGACCAGAAGATTTCTGTGTATGCGTTGCAGGGCATGTGTCCCTTAAAGACTCCACTGAAGGGTTTAGACACTCCTGCTACTGTGAGCTGCTTCCTAGTGATGCCTGTTGTCAAAAAGGTAAGGAGCAACCTAAAGGAAAAGGGGCATTAGTGAGACTCAGCTGTCTGCTCCCGGGCCAAGCTGCTAGACTTCGCTGGTGTTGAAGGACTTTGTGAAGCCCAGGAACATTTTGGCACTGGGAGGACAAGGTTTCCTGGTCTTTGTGTCTCTGCCAGAAAACAGAGGTGTGGGCAAGAACCTGAGTCAGGGGACCAAAGCTGGCACTACCAAGACTGCTGGGAAAATAGTCAAAATAGATCAAATTTCTCTGCAAGGAAATTTTCCAGCTGTGTTTCCACATCACTGGAAGACAAGGTTTAGGCTGATCAAGCAAAGTAGAGAGGGCATGAAACAATAATTAGAATAGAGATTTGTTAAGTGCTAATTCAGGATGTGGGTATATCCTGCCTCTCATACCCTCTATTTTCCTGGGATGTGTGCTGTTTATTTGTGTGCACAGTCATCTATAATATTATCTAGGCTCAGCCACACTTCTGTTTTGGTTTTGAATGAGACCACTTAGGTAATACAGCTGTTTTGGGTAATACTCTTAGGGATAACATGTATGATTACTCTTATGGGTAATAACACAAGTTATATGCTGCCTATCTAGTTCTGCAATAGCCAGCGTCCAGTTTTTGGCAAGAGAAATCTGACATGGATGCCTATTGTGGGCAAGTCTTGGGAGATGTATAAAAACTGTTTTCAAGCTAAATTACCTCCGGTTTGCTTACAGCCACCTCAAGTGAAAACATATAATTATGTTCCAACATTACTGGTAGCTGTGTAGTCTTTGCAAATGCCAGCAGGCTGGTATGTGTCTGCAAGCTCGACGTGGAGCAGCTCTGGGAGCGACAGCGGGGCTGGTTTATACCACAGGCCCGTCCTGAGCTGTTGTCCATTTCTGGCTCCTTTGCTTGGATTGCTGCATCCCTGCAAACTGAACCCGAGGCAGCTGGTTAGTGTAAGGTGTGCTGCTTCACTTCCAAACATGGTGTAAGTACGACTAAAGTAGGGCATCGATGTGAAGTTGGCACAGGGGTGGATTTCTCCTGCCGGGAGGCTGCATCTGTCGGCTTTCTTTGGCTCCCGGACCTGCAGCGTTTCTCTGCCGTGGAGTTTCATTTCTGATGTGTAGGGCAAATTTCTTTTTCATGCTGCCTGAGGTTTTGTCCAGGACGGTCGACTGAGTCTTTTACTTTCAGCTTTTCCACTGTCACACAGCTTGCAAAGCCATTCCTCAGGGGTTACGAGTGGCTTTATGTCTCCTGGTTTCTATTTCCAGTTTGTGGCTTGCCTAGAAAATGTCATAAATAATGCCAGGCCCTACAATAGCAATATTGAGTCTAGACACCTCCCTTCCTCCCCCGACCCTACCCAACCTTCCAGAAATCCACATCCCTTCAGTGCACTCCTTCTTAGTTTATTGGACTTACTTTTTCCTCTCTCCTTTCTATGAATGAGTTTGGCAGTGAAATGGCCAGAGCAGCAGCCATGGGGATGTGCAGACCAGGTTGGCAAGAACTAAACCAGCCTCTTCTTCCAAAAATTCTGAGTGGAAAGCTTACACTTGTCACACTCAACTGTGTGACCAGTGAGCTCTGTCAGAGTTATCAGAGTCGTTGTTGTCCGGTGGAGAAGGGAATTGCATTTTCCTGGGAAGAAAGCCTTTAGCTAATGAGATGTGAGGTAACTTTTAGTCACAGAATTGCCGAGGGATGTTGCTTGGAAGGGGAATTCTTTACGACTGCCTTGGGAAGACTGATCCAAAAGAAATAGTTTCCAAAACTTGGTTTCTCATCCAAAGGAAGCATCATGGAAATTTAAAAGCAACAGAGAGGGGCCCAGAATCCGAAACTCACCCAGCAGGGAGAAGTCTTGTATAATTTAAGCTTTTTGTTGTGTGCTTTCTGTCACCAGTATCATTCTTTTTAGTAAACAATACAATTTTCAGTAAATTTCCTTTCAGAAAAAAATCCCAAATAAGCGCACAAACAGGTTAAAACCAGCAAACCAAGATGCTTTCTGACTTGGTTTGCAGCATTCTTACAAAGAGGTGAGGAGGGGAGAGAGAGACCTGAATGGGTGCAAGGCTCTGGCCTCTTGCAGAAACCTGGAACACGTGGAAACAAAAGCTGCATTTAAACGCTGCAGCCTGCCCTGTGTGTGCTGCCAGCAGTGCCAGACCCCACGGGGATCAGAGGAGGAGGAGGAGGAGGTGACCAGGCCCTGGTGTCAAGGGCTGTATCATGTTTTTCAGCCTTCTCAGAGCGGCCGTGCCGATGGCCCGGAGCCTTGTGCTGTCCCCGGCCCGAGGACAGGACGTCTGGAGCCGGCTCATCCCTGCACATCCCACACCGCCACGGCCCCGCTCCGGGGCCTTCCTCCTGGCACGGCGGGGCTGCTGGCAGGACCCAGCCTTCAAATGCAGTTTTGTTGCTGCGTGTTTTTGTTGGCTCTTTGC
This sequence comes from Cephalopterus ornatus, assembly GCA_013396775.1. Classification (NCBI taxonomy): domain Eukaryota; kingdom Metazoa; phylum Chordata; class Aves; order Passeriformes; family Cotingidae; genus Cephalopterus; species Cephalopterus ornatus. The sequence goes on from VZRE01014057.1 coordinate 195,099, forward strand.
GGAGCCCGAATGTTGAAAATGAATTCTGAGAAAGTTACTTAAGGTTTCTGGAGGCTGCAGCCCTGCCTGCCTTTGGTCTCTGTTGGAATACCCAGATCAGGAGGGCTTTGCCTCCCTGCCCAGCTGCACCAGCACCAAATGGACTCTGGCAAGTTGGTGGCACCTGTGGGGAGGTGACCTTTGCCACGGTCTTCCGTGAAATTGGTCGTTCCCTTGGCTCAGTCACGTGAGGGATGGCAGGTTGAGGGCACTTCTCAGATATTAAGCTATTAGGGAGCATCCAAAGGAGGAGAAGGGCCTTGATTTGAAGCCGTGTGAGGACACTGAGGGCACTTGGTGTGTTCAGCTGGAGGAGACTGAGGGGAGAGCTCACTGCAGTCACAACTTCCTGGGGAGGGGCAGGCCCTGAGCTCTGCTCTGTGGGGACCAGAGACAGGACCTGAGGGGAGGTCCTGGAGTTGTCAGGGGAGGTTTAGGTTGGATCTTAGAAAAAGGTTCTTCCCCCAGAGGGTGGTTGGGCACTGAACAGGGTCCTCAGGGCAGTGGGCACAGCACCAAGGCTGCCAGAGTTGAGGAATTGTTTGGATGATACCCTCAGGCACATGGTGTGACCCTTGGGGATGGGCCTGTGCAGGGCCAGGAGTTGGACTGGATGATCCTTGTGGGTTCCTTCCAACTCGGCAGATTCTGTGATTCTGTGATTTGAGTTCCCACTCCACATTTCTTATCTCTCTGAGAGAGAACAACAGTAGCTGGATAGAAACAGGTCCCAAGAGCCCTCAAAGCCAAGGCAGAGAGTAATAAATGCCCCAAAGCAACCAGTATCTTCCCAATTTGCTTCCACCATTCTGCTATCCCGGGCAGGATAGGATTTGGCATCGGTATTACCACTAACACTGGGTGGGGGTCACTAACCCAGCTCTGCCTGGTTATGGTGTCAACTGCTCAGTGCCAGGGAAACTTGGCTTGTGGAACCCAAAAGGGAATATGGATTCTGTCCTGCAGTAGCTGATACTAATCAAAGAAATCAAAATATTTTTTATGAAGACTATGCTTGAATAATTCAGCATTTTCAAATCAAATCAAATCAGACAAAATTATAATCTCTGAAGACTTTAATAGTGTCCTGTGTCATGCTGGGAGCAGTTCAGGTTGACATACCCACATTACAGTTAATATCAGATGTTCCCATTTCAATTTAAATTTTCCATTTTTAGTAAGAAATGCCTCTTGTGCAGGGTCCTTTGGACTGAAAAAGTTGGACCATTTTTACCGGAGAAATGTGGGCTGTTCTGCTTTGTGTTATTCAGTTTTAAATAATTGAACTCCTTTCCAAAGAAAAAGTAACCCAAGACCCAGCTCGTGCAAAGCATTGTGCCATGTTCCAACCTCTTGATGCAACTCCCTGGCAAAGCCATATCCAGGAGCCTTTGCACCAGATGCACATGGCAGCAGGGACACGGCACCAAGCACTGCAGGTCATTGGGGTTTCTTTTAATTAGGGGTTAGAGAATTGGGACTGGACTGAGTTAAAGTCCAAGCCCCATTTCACAACTTTCCACTTGCTTCCCTAGTTTTTCCCATTACAGTAAAATTCTGCTGTGATTTGGATTAGTCATCCAGGGCTCAGTGCTCTCGTGGTTTTACTCATACTTGGTGTGCAGAGAGTGTCTCTTTGTCCAGGACTCTTCATGAGCCTTGGAAACAGAGCTGTCAATTAAATAACACCCTGCACTATCTGCCCCTCGATAGCTGGAGCAAGTCAACATACTGATTTCAGCCTCTGTAGATTTAAACAGCCTGGGAGCTTTCTTCCAGGACTGGCAGAGCCAAGATCCCTGGAAGGGCACAGGGATCCCTGAATTTATGGGCAGCAAGGGATGACTCCGAGCCCTCAGCCCATCTCACTGCCCTCCCAGGCTTCCAACCATGGCAGGGCTGTGGAGAAGTGAGGCTGTGTCGGATCAGCTGGTGATGCTCTGTCTGGTTCTGTTTGGTTTGCTGTGCTTAGTCCAGGCAGATTGTAACAACAGCAAAAAAGTCCTGGGTAAAAGGGTCCTTTTTTAGAATATATTGCTCTCCAGGGAGGAAATAGAAAGGCCTTTGAGGCTTATTGTTTTATCTGCTTCACAGATTGGGGAGCTTTGTTCCCAAGAGATCCATTTCCCAGTCTGTTTAACAGCATTTTGCACCGCAGTGATGAGCTGGGGGAGTCGGTGAGCCGTGGCCTCCTCAGCAGGTCCCGCCCATGGGACGTGAGGGCACCCATCACCGCAGTGCCACGGCCAGCACATCTGTACGCTGAGGGGCAGGTTCTTACCGACGTGCAGAATTGTTCATGGCACTTGGCAGGGGCTTTGCTGACCTGCTGCTGCTGCTGTGCCCTTCACCGGGATGCCTCTGAGCTGCCAGGGATCCCAGACCCAGAGGATGTCCCTGGGAGGTGCAGTGGTCTCAGAGCGGCAGACATCGGATGTGGGGCGATCACTGGATGCTCTTGTTTGTGAGAATGTTGGCTCCCTCTTTCCCTTTTTACTGCATTTCTTCTATACCTCTCCTACCTACACTGATAGCAATAGCTTTACTCCTTTTTGGAAGTGAGCTGCATTTCTACAGCTGGATTCCAAGGATCATGATAGCTGTCTCTGAACATACTCCAGCTTGAATTTGTTAACCTTCAGGGCAGGCTGCCAGGTCCTTCTGCCCGCCCTTGCCTGTAAAAGAGGGGTAATACTGGGTGAGAGGAGTATGGCTCTGCAGCAGCTTCTTGGTAATGACTTCTTTTTATGTTGCTGTTATCACTGTTCTGGGGTAAGTTATCCATGCTATTGCAGCATATGAGAAGCAGTCAGAGCCTCTGGGATTGAAAGGTCTTGTATTGCAGAGACATAAAGAAGTAGGAAAAAAATCTTTAAGGGTGATGAGGCACTGGCACAGAAAAGTTGTGGACTCCCCATCCCTGGAAGTGTCCTAGGCCAGGCTTGATGGGGCTTGGAGCAACCTGGTTGAGTGGAAGGTGTCCCTGCCCATAGTGGGAGGGTTGGAATGAGATGATCTTTAAGGTCCCTTCCAGCCCAAACCGTTTTGTGATTCTATGAGATCCTGCTGTCTCTTTCTTGCAGAACTCATATGTGGTGCTGGCCGGCTTGTCAGATGGACTTGTAGCCGTGTTTTCAGTGTCCCAGGGCATGCCAGGGGACAGCTGCTCCTACCTGTGCTCCCACACAGCAAACAGGTCCAAATTCAACATTTCGGATGACGACCCCCGGCAGAACCCGTACGCCGTGAAGGCCATGGAGATCACCAGCAGCGGGGCAGAGGTGTGGTACAGCAACGGCCCCGGCATCCTCATCATCGACTGCGCCTCCATGGAGATCAGCAGGAGGCTGGAGCCCTTCAACCCACCCTCGGTCATCACATCCATCGCCTGCAACTCCGAGTGCCATGGGGAGGAGGTGGTGTGGTGCCTGGACGATAAAAGCAACTTCCTGGTGATGTACCACGCTACCACCTACCAGCTCTGTGCACGCTACTTCTGTGGAGACTGCAGCCCCCTCAGAGACATGTTTACAATCCAGCAGCCCTCGGCAGCCATCCCAGCTACAGCCCCCATTAACCACGGAGCAATGGAGAACAGCCCTGTGGGGGACATGAGCATTATGTACAGCCCAGAGGTGGGCACGCAGATCCTGAACCACCAGGACTCGCTCACAGATTACTGCTCTGTGTCTTCCTACTCCTCCTCGCCTCCCAACAGGGTAACCCGCTGCCCCTCCAGCCTACCCAGCTCACCCATGAGCTCTTCCAGTGCACCATTCTCCATAGACTTTGAGGACTCTGAGAAATTTAATGAGCTGAAGGCTCCCCTGGATCACGATGCTGTGCCTGTGGGTGACAACACAGAGCATCTCCAAGCCATCAAGATTCTTCCAGTGAAAGACCTCATATGGATCCCCAGGTAAGCAGGTCCCTTATCAAAGCAACTTTGTCAAAATCCCTTGTGGGCTGAACATGAGGTTAACTCACACTAATTCAAGCTATTTTGCATTCCCAGTGTGATTCACCTGCCCAGAAAGTTCTTCCCATTAAGAAACTTTGTTCCCAGTACAACGGTACATCCATTTTCTACCCCTTTTTAAAGTATCTGGTGTTGAGCAGAATGGCCACTGGTCTTGTTGGATTGATTTCAGCAGAATGAGAAGGGGGTGGTCAGACTCCAAGCCCTGTTTCCCCGGCTACTGAGGAAACAAAGAGCAACAGGCAGCTTCCTTGCTCGGACACAACCCTGGCAAGTCCTGTTGCCTCCTGTGGAGCTGCTGGAAACCACTGGGAAGTTGATTTTGCCTGTCACGGGATCTCTCACTGCAGTGGATTCAGGATGCCCCTGTGGCACTGCAGTGCCCCTCCCCTGCACGATGTCATGTTGCAGGCAGATGTGCAGCAGAGGATGGGTATCCAACATGGATTTTCCTCAGCTGTCAGCGTCCCTATTGCTGAGTACGTGTGACATACTTGTTTCTCTTCTAGGAGAGGAGGGGATATCATCGTTATCGGGCTGGAGAAGGAATCGGGCACCCAGCGGGGCAGAGTGATCGCTGTGCTGAAGGCTGGGGAGCTGGCTCCCTATGGGTGAGGCTGACTGGGTCACGCCAGTCTCCAGGGGCACAAGGGGACTGGGGGGCAGGAGGAGGCTCTGAAGGCTCCAAGGGCTCTTGGAAGCTTCCTCTTGGCTTCCAGTGGCCTCTGAGAAGGTCCCAACTGGAGGAGACACATTTGCTGGTTGCACAACGAGGCATGTGCATGCTCTTCAGCGTGACAGATGGGGAGGGGAAGGTAACTATGGGTCTCCAAAACCCACAGAGATCGAGTACCCCCATAATGAAACAGGCAGGACCGTTCACAATGAGATAAAGTTGGCCTGATCCTGCCTGGTGCTGACTGCTGGTGCTCCGAGGGCACCTGGCAGAAGGTCGGTGGAGCTTGGCAGACTCAGGCCCTGCGCTCAGAACAAGAGGTGTATTTATGCAGAGCACGGGGCTTGTCTGTGGCTGCATTCACGGGGGTCAGGTTGATGTTCTGGCTCTAAATGAGCACCTTTGTGCTGTGGGCAGTGACGGGCCAGGGGACGGCCCCTGGAGCACAGAGGGGAGCAGCTCTATACGTTAATTTAAAATGTTTCATACAGCAAAGGAGAGTCCAAGTAAATAAATAACTGCTGGAGAGGTGGGGGTGTTCCTGCTGATCACTGAAATACCGGTCTGGGATTGTACTATTTATGCCCAAACAAATGCAGGTTAAGCAGTGCTAAGGATTATAAATGGTCATTTATTGCCACCAGGCAAAAAGAACAGGAGATCAAAGGGCTCTTACTCTAGAAATGAGAGTCTTTATCAGTTAGTTGGGAGGGGAGTATTCTCTTTATTGGTCAGAGATACTCTCAGGTTTGCTTTGCTTCACCCACACTGAGTGTGGAGTTAAGGTGAGGTGACACACTTGTCCTGACTGGTCCAGGTGTGATGGCCATTGACTCTCCCTGTTTTACCAGCAGGATAAAGAGCAGGATAGTGCCTGACTGCTCCGAGGGCAGAGCACAGCAGCGAGGGGAGGGGGCTTTGTAGGGACAGTTTGTGATGAAAATCAGCTGCCAAGGATTTGGTGGACAAGTGGGCAGTGCTCCCATCCAGGGGCCTTTCTTGGGAGACAGTTTGGGGGCAGCCTCCCCCATCTGCTACTGGAGCAGTAGAAAGAGCAGAGCAAGGTTGGACTTGTGTCCCTTTGCAAGGGCAAAAGTGTAATTGTCTGCCCAGCCACCTCAGGGGTACCTGCAGGAGCAGCTTCAGTGAAGACCATGAAGGGAAGCACACACAACGTGATGCTGTCATGCAGGGTGATTCCTGCATGGACCTCACGGATCCCTGGCTGCTACCATAGCCATGCCTGCTGCTCTGGGCTCAGGGCTTAGACCCTGAGCTGGCAGAGCTGGGCTCCATCCCACTTCCATGCTGTATTCCAGGCTGCAGAAGCTCTCAGCAGCCTGTTAGCTGTGGCATGATGGAGCTGTTTTGAAAATGCCCAGCTGGCAGCAGGCACAAGTGTGTGGATTTAGCAAATCAGGAGATTAACAGCAACTTCAAAATGCCATGGCAGGCTTAAGCCCCCACCCGAATGTTTAGGCACCTGAATCCCTTTAAAAACCTTTTCCCCTGTCACTGAGCTGCTTGGTTTTGCTGTGACACAGTTTCTGATCCCCCTCTTTGTTATGTTCTCCTTGCTCAAGGATTTGCAGCTTATGAAAAGATTGCGTAGCTGGAAAGGAAGCTCGTGAGCCAGTGCTGCACTTGCAGAGCTGCTTTTTGTCCTAATGCCCTTCCCTGCTCTCTTCTCCCTTCCCCAGGATGCTGGTGGATGCGGCTCTCGTAGCAAAGGACACGGTTGTGTGCTGCTTTGAGAACGAAAACATGGAGCGGTGCCTGGCTGTCTGGAGGGGCTGGAGTGCCAGAGACTTTGACATATTCTACCAGTCCTACGAGGAGCTGGGAAGGCTTGAAACCTGCATGCGCAAGAGGAGGTAGTGCTGGTGGAGCTGGGACCCGAGGCTCGACAGGAGACGGAGCCGTCCTGCTCCAAGCACACTCGGACTCGGAGACACGGCCCAGAGAGGCAGGGGATGAGGGGTGATGGGGGAAGCGTGCATCTGGTTTGCTGCTAGTGAGCACTGCAGGGTTCCCGGGGCTGGAGCCCCCTCAGGGCTTTTGGGCAATGAAGAAACCGGTGTGAGCAGGGCAGGGGTGAGCTGGGCCAGCTCTCCGCTCTCCTGCTCCGTCACACTCTCCCCTGCACTAGTCGAGAGCAGAAGGCGAAGGTGGCTGCAGTTCTGCTCATGCCTCTATTTCCAGTTTGTTCTTCCCTATTTTAAATTCCTTCCTTACCTTCAGCATGCCCTGGCTGCTGCTGCTGCTTTGATCATGTGTATGTCAGCCAGGAGAGCTCCGTTAGCTCTTCCCTGGGAGCCTGAGCATGTTCTAATCCCGGCTGCCTGCTGGCCGGCAGCGCGGGGCACTGTGGGCTGATCCACCCTCTTCCTAGGGGAATGCATCTGCTGGAAGCCCTGAGCTGTGGGGCTGCTTCCCACCTCCCTGCAACTCCGTTAGAGGCTACTTCAGGTGTAGTCCCTGTGTATAGACACCCAGGCATAGGAACCAGCAATAAGCTGTGGCTGGCCACTGTGTTTCTGGTTCCTAAAGGCTGTTGTGGTGCAGTGTTCCTGTGAGGGAGCCCAGAACACCCTGCCAGGAATGCTGCACCTCGAGTGAGTGAGCTGGTTCACTGCACTGCTGCAAAGTCAAGTGTCAGTGGAGCTGATGGAAAGCAAAGCCACTGGGTGTGACAGATACTCCTGGTAGAAGAGAAGGGAGCCCCGTGACCGGGAAGGTTCATAAGCTGTCTCTGCTCCACCCCTCTTTCTCTTGGGAAATGCACTCTGGAGCAGTGGGAACACAATAAGCTCAGTTTGCCTCTGTGTTATCTGTGCAGCTTCTGCCCACCACAGCTTGTATTTTATCTTCATTAGTGGCCTGGGATGCTGTTTTGGCTCTGGATCCAATTGCACTTAGTTATCCCAAGCATGTACAGCAGTGTAAAAAGTGAGCCTGGCTATGCACCCTGTATAAAGGTGTACAGTTTGAATTTTGGACCTTTTTTTTTCTTTTGTATCCCAAGGAACTTGTGTGAGCATCGGCAAGGCTGGCCAAGGCCGATCGGGCAGGTTAACCCTCTGGTTCACATTTCTGTTGCAGGCTGCTAAAATATCCTTCTTCAGAAACAGAATGTATCTTAAAATAAATAGGTTCCTCCAAAAATGACACTGCATTGGTGGCGTTTTTTATTGGCAACCCATCCCTGCTCCAAAACCCTGCTGCCCCCCTTGCCCAGATGGGCCAGGGTGGTCAGATTGTTGGGGAGAGAGGGGGATGGCAGCTGGGTTTCATGGGACTTGTGAAGAAGCTTGAGAGGTGCTGCAGTGAGTGTGTCCCAAAACCTCCTGGGACTAGGGAGAATTGGTTCCCAAAAACAGCTGACATCCTGAAGGTTCCTACCCTGGAATCAGGATAAAATCCCCCTTTCAGCAAACCTGAAACCTCATTAGCACAAGGCTCCATTAAGCGAGCACAGGCACGTGCTGCAGGAATGAATCTCCAGGGGCAGAAATAAAGAGAAATTAAAAACAAAATTAGAAAACTCCCATCAGTTCAAACGGTTTGAGATTTCAGTGCTTATTCCCAGCTCTCCTACCAGCAAGGCCTGTTCTCCTGATGGCTGGAACAGGTGAGAAGCATCAGCCATCCTGGGGAAAGGGATGGGGTTACGGCCAAGGGCAGGAAAAGCCTCCAGAGCCCGGGAACAAGGGGCTGCCCAAACCCCAGGCGTGGGGCTGGGGGAGCTGTGCCTATCAGAGTCCTCACCATTTTATTTCAGCTGCTAAAAATAAGCCCGGGCATGGGCCTGGCGGGGGGCTATTCCTTCAGCTGACTGAGGAGAGGCAAGAAAACAGCTTGGGTTTATTTTGTCAACGTGAGATTTCCCCCAGCCCTGTCTGCGAGCAGCGGGAGCACATGGGAGGGGTTCGGCGCTGGGAGGGAAGCGGATGCTCTCAAATGGGATTAACCCCCTGTACCAGCCCCGGCAGTGGCAGGGTGGTGGTGCCAGGGCAGTTAATTACTCATCAAGGAAGCTGAGGCAGATGAACAACAGGACCTGCTGGCAGCACAGGGATTAATTGAGCCATCAGTGCTCTAAGGCCCCACATTGCTCAGGGCATTTTGGGGCCCCAGCACAAGCTCCCAGCACTGTGGGTTCACTCACCTCACCAGCCTGAGGCTATCCAAACCTAACCAACCCCTCTGTGTGCAGGAAAATAGGGAACATTACAGCTAATTCCACTAGGAAAGGGAAGAAGGGCTGGCTCTGCCCCATTGCTCACATTGTCCTGGGCAATGGGGCAGGAAATACCATAATTATTTATTAATATATTAGAGCAAAACCCATCTCTTGTGCCCCCGTGACAAAGGTGAGGCAAGGTGGGCATTCACACATCACTTGGATTCTCCCTCATTCTGTGCTGCACTAAAATCTCTCAGCTTTGCGTAAGGAAAAAACTAAGATGATTTCTAAGGGAGGTGGGGAAAGGGGCAGCGCTGGCTGCTTTGTATTCTGCTACCAAAGGGACAGAGGAAATTAGTTTTCTTTAAGAAAACTTTAAAAGGACAGGAAATATTGTGGCTATTTCAGGCTGCTGGCCTGTCCTCAGCTTACCCCGTCTGGCAGTGGTGGGATGGGAGCTCCGTCGGGATTTGGAGGCTTAACTGAGGTGGAGGAGGATGAGAAGGGGCTGGGGCTGGGGATTGTGATGAAGATGAGGATGGGGCCAGGGATGGGGCTGGGGATGGAGATGGGGATGAAAGCGAGGAGAAGGATGGGATCAGGAATGGGGTTGGGGATAAGGATGGGGACTGGGATGAGGATGGTGCCAGGGATTGTGCTGGGGTTGAGCTCACCTGGGGCAGGTGAGCTCACCTGGGGGAACCACCAAGAGGTGTTGGCAGTGGGCAGAAGGCTGGGGCACGTACCCAACCCATGGTGTGGAACATCCAGTGATTCAGGTTCCTCAGGACCATTATGGTCCTACCCAACCACGCAGAACCATCCTGGCAGAGCCAACAATGGCAAAGCCAATGCCAGCACAGCAAACAGCCTTTATCTGCCCTTATCACAGCCTGTTTGCTTTGGAGGTATGTTTTATCATGGAATTATTTTAAACTGTGCCCTCTGTGTGAGCCTTCTTGGTGAAAAGTCAACAAAGCACAAAGGTGTTGTTGTTTGTTTTCCTGATCTAAAACAGCAGGATCCCAGCAAAGTCCTCCCAGCAACCTCAGCCGTGCAGGGGGGACCCCTGATTTCCAAGACACTCTAGTCCAGCACGCTGGAAATGTTGGAGCCGATTCAGGTCAATTAAAGTTGAGGTTTTTATTGAATTAAAGTGTGAAGGTAAACATAGCCAGCCCGGTATTTGGGCTGGTATTTTTTTGATGTTAATTCAGTTTTTTTCACCTGGCTCATAAATGTGATTTAAAAGGTGATAGAGATTCCTGGGCTGGAGGAGAGCTGGGAGATGGGTTTTGGAGCTTGGAAAGGACGCAGACACGTTTCTTGTGCCTGGGAAAGCGTCAGCAGCAGGTCTGAAGCAAGGAATAAAAGTGCTCCTGGCAGCAGCAGCCAGGTAAAATCCAGTAAAATAGTCTGGGAAGGATTCCTCATGGGATGTGGCTGCACTGCCTTGGCTGGGGAGCCAAGGATGTCTCCAAACTGCCCATGCCTAGGAAGGAGGTGGCTTTTCTTGGAGCTCCAATTGAGATCAAACCCCCTCAATTTGCTCCAGTCAGTGCAATAACTCAGGTTGGCAGAGGGAAGATGTGGGCACAAAAACATTGATTTAAAACAGGTCCCACAGGGGCAGTGTCCCAGCAGCCCAGGGATCACCGCGGCCAGAGCAGAGGAGGAGCTGAGTGGGACCTGGATGCATCTGCCCCGGGCAGGGCACTGACCTGCTCCTCATTTCTAATGCCTCTGCAAGATTTTCTTTCCAAAGAGCTCCCAAGTGCGGCTGGCTGTGAGAGCAGGGTATTTTTAGCAGGTATTCATGCGAAACAGCTCAGGCCAATAATTTGCAATGTAAAGTTAGAGCTTCCACAAAAACTCAAGAGTAAGCAGATTTGGGTCAGCGGGACTTTCTGCTGATTTTGGTGAAAGGAACCATCCAGCCAGGTCCAGGGGAGCTGTGCAGGCCTGAGGAGCTAGTCACTGAGTTTTCCAGGTAATAAAACCCCACTGTGAATAAAAAGACCAAAAGTTGAAATTCTTCCGCAGACAGTGACTCTGCAAAGTTACAGATAAATGTTTCACCTGTTTCAATGTGTCACATGGAGCACAATGGTCACTGAAACCACTGTGAGCACTTTCCCAGACCTGTGCTCTCCCTGTCTCCTTTGCCTCTTTTCACCATCTTTGATGCTTGAGCAAAGAAAGCTGCTGGGAGGGAAATGCTTCTAAAAAAAGTGGTAATAAATCCAACCCCCCTTGCCAATATTGGCTTTGGGCTCTTTTGTTGGTCCCCCTGATGTTCACCTCAACCCATCCACACCGTTCCTGATGGGAGGTGGCAGACCCAAGGGACCCCCAAAGGCCCTCCAGGGACACCAACTTGCCAAGCACAAGCCAACGTGGGTGAGAAACTCCCATATGGCCCCGTGAGCCCCAGGAACGTGGGAATGGCAAGGTTTTTTCTGAGCTCTGAGTGGCAAGTTCATCCTTGGCATGGGGATGCGGGACAGTGCTCGCCTCCACGGGTGTCCAGAGAAGGTGAAGGGTTTAAATCCAAGTGCTGAGGGGCTGCAAAGCTCTGCTTGGGTGGGAGATTTATTGCTGTGAGGATGCCCAGGCATCCAACCCGGGTTACCTACACCAGAAGAACGAGGGAAAGAAGTGTCTCACATTTTTAATTGTTTTAATGAAGAAGAGAAGCATCTCGATAGACAGCAATGCTCAGAACGTGACTGGTCACCACATCCTTCAGGGTTTCAGGATGGCACCATCTCATTTTCTCCCACCTAGAGGCAAACCCTCTGGGGTTTTCCAGCACCAATGGGCTTCTCAGCATGAAGGAAAAACTTCTCCCTAAACCAAACAACCAGAGTAAACTGGGATGAAATGTTCCAGCCCCAGAAGGGATTTTTGTGAAGGCTGAGTTAGCACCTTCCTGCCAATGGCTTCCACCTGCTCCAGCTCCTTACAACTGGGGCAGCAAATACCACTTATTTTAGTATAAAATGGGTTTTGTGCTGTTAGACTTTATCAGAGAGGGCTATAATTACAGATTTAACTTTAAAATTGATTACTTTTAAGCTGCGACTCCATAAAATACAAGATCAGTGTGAAAAATGTGGGGCCTCAAGAGCTGCCTGCAAGTTTGGTGGAAAAGTCACTTTTATTGCAGATTTGGTAACAGAATTAGAACTGCAGCAACTGAGCAAAAAAAAAACCCAATACCAGATGGGTGCTGGTTATTAAATGGTTTTTTCCAGTTACATACATTCTGCTTTTACCAGCTGTTATGGGCTAAAAAAAGTCCTACATAATCATAAATGTTAATAAATACAGTACGAATACAGGGCTTTTTTCCCCCTCTTTTGGTGCAGTTCTTTAGGGTTCCTAGTCTTCAAGCTCTTTTCTGCGGCCACAAATACAAGTTGCTTTTTTTCCCCTTTCCCTTGTGTGAAGAAACACTCCTGCAAACCCTAAGATTCTTGCTTTGGGACTTAATTTTTACATAAAAAAGCCTCACACCAATACTGAACAACTGGCAGAGCTATTAAAAAATAAGTGCTCAATCCACTTCAAAATTATTTTTACTGCATTTCGAACACACAAAACATTATGACATCATTCGGCCTTGTCACTGTATGCATTTGGAATCTATAACAGCTGTGGATATTTTCAGACAGCAAAAGTACTTTCAATCTTTTCATGAGGAAAATCTCAAAACCAGGGAATGGCAGAGCTCATCAGAGCTGTGTGCCGAAATCTGATGAACAGGTCTGTTCTCCCTTTCCCCACAGCCCCGGGACGTGGCATTAAGTAAGTTTATTGCAGGCCAAAACACAACATGAGAGGTCAAAACCCTTGGAAAGATGGGTGATCGTTTTACCTGGACTTCCCAAAAGTGTGTTACCTCTGCGCTGTGCCTACGCCGGATGAAAACGATACGGACTGACGACGTGAGCAGCTCCGATTGCAAATAAAAAAATCTTTATTGCATCTTAGAAGCAAGTCTTAAAAAAAAAAAAAAAAAGGAGAAAAAAAAAAGAAGGAAAAAAAAAATTCCATGCACTGAACTCATCCAAGTACCTACATCCTTGGGACTGTCACCAGAAAACGATGAACATTGTACGACACCGACTCTACACTAGTTGCAGTTCGTACTCCACACACATGTGAACAACGGTTATTTTTTCTACTGGAATAGCAATTGCTCCGTAAGATCCCTTCAAACACGGCAACAACCACCTAAGCACCGGCTTTTCTCCGTTCCTTCACTCGTCTCCACTTCCCAAAGGGTAGGCAAAGTGGAAGGGAGGGCAATGAGATGAAATGGTGCTGGAGGAATATGATAGAAAAATACACCGTTCACTGGTTTTTATTTTTTGTTTCTGCTGAGCAGGTTATTTACAGGTAGGTAGGTCCCAGGAGATCATCTGCTTGATGACAATTTCCATGCACTGTCTAAGTGTCAATGTATAGGGCTCCCTTTCTGGCTTTAAGGCACTTTATTTTGTGTATTTTCTCTTACCTTGCTAGGTGTTAATTCACAGGGATCGCACTTTCCTTGTATTCAGCCTCCCCATCCCCAGTTCCTCTAAGAATACCAAATAAACTCATAAGCTCACTGAAGTCATTCCAAAAACGTTGAAGAAATTCGGGGTGGGGGGGAAAAAAAGCTTCGTGAAAAAATATTTTAGAAAGTAATCTTTGGAGATCATTTACTACAAGTATGATGTACACTACCTTATCAGTGAGAAGATGCAATACATTCCTAATATATATATATATATTTACACACACATATATATATATATAAAATATTAAAATGACTAACAGATATTCAAGGAAAGGTCAAGAATCTAAAACAATGGATATTAAATAAATTAACGGTCTAGAAGATACAGAAAAAAAATAATCCCAAAACAAAACTAGTAATCAAATGTAATAGTTGTTCCCATTAACATCATGTAATTGACTGAACAAAATTGATGCAGTCGGGTGCAGGACACTCGGTGCGGAGGAGTTTTCCAAGTTCTTTTCAGGAATCTTGGATTGTTCGCTGTGTGCTGCCGTTTGGCTGCAAGAGATTCCCATTTCCCAGCCTCCTGCCCTCCCACATCACACTTCAGCATTTCTTGGTCGCATCGCTCAGCTCTAGGACAGCGGCTGAGGACAACAGACAGAACCCACCACGGATTCCTAAAACACCCCGTCCACATACGGACCAAACAGAAACCACGACAATTTCTACAGGGACTAACCGGATAGCGGGTTGTGCTTACTTCCTTCCCTCCCTCGGAGTCGCCTGCCCATAATAAGCGGAAGTGTATTTTTAAACTGAAATATTCAGGAAACAATTAGGAAACACCCCCCCTGCTGCGACTACCACCCTTCTCATCGCCACAGCGGTTTGGTTTGCTCTAATGCAATCTGAAAATTCATGGCTATCCTGAACCAAAGGAGCAGAATCTTTGCAGGGCAGCAGTCACACCACAACATTTAGACACAGCGTTTTGTCACTTGGCTTTGCACGCTCAGGTCCCAATTTACAGAATCCCAGCAATGAAGACGGCAACGGAAACGGCAGGAAACAATGTTTTGTTCATAAGGAAATTCTAATTCAAGTCAGATTTCCGCTGATTGGTCAGATAACTCTTAAACAATTATTTTGTTTTGTCTGAAGGCAAATATTGATCACAGTTTTGTTCAAAACCAAAAACACAACAACAAAAAAAAAAAACCCCAAGGGCCTTGTTCTTCTCGAAACGAGCGCTTTGTAAGAAAACAACGATGATTTCTAAAATATATCCTGTGTGGTCTTTTAAAAGTGAATTATCAAAAAACATTTTCCCAAAAATAAATTAGATAATTAAAAAAAAAGTCTTTTCCAGCATAGCTGGACATTAGGCTGTCCTCACTGAGCCATTAGTATTGCTGCTTTTCCCAAAATTAGGGTCATTTTTTTCAAACCATATTTCAGCCAGCTGTTGTGTGGACCCATAAGTTGAAGCTTTGGAACCCAAGCACATTTTATATTGTTTTGGATCAAGATTAGGGTCACAAAAAACAGGGTGATGCACGTGGACTACTCCAATTTCTTGGCTTCGGAAAATTTTTAAGCCAGCTTGAATGACTTTGTTAAATAGATCTACGTCTTCAAGGCCCCAACCTTGGATGGAGACATCAAAGCCACCTGCTTGAAGAAGATCACCTTTGTAAATACAGGTGATACCAAAGCCATAGTTCCTCCAGAAACCTGTTTTCTGGGTGAAGGCAAAATGATTGTCACTAGGAACCTTTCCACTATAAACAATCTTTGGATCATACTGGCTAAAAATGATGGGAAAATATACTTGTTGACCCAAAACTGTATTGGCTCTACACCGCTGGAGGAATTCTGCGGTGAACACTAAGTCAACATCACAGAAGAAAAGTAAAGACTCGTTCTGGAACTGAGAAGATCCGACTTCCAGAGCCAGTGCCCTCGAGAACTCCCCCGACACTGGCAGAACCTGCATGTCAGCCTTGGGGTACTTGGAGCGGTACTCCCTCATCAGATCGATCTGCTTCGCTCTGTCAGGGTTGGAGTTGGAGTTGAAAATCAGGACAACCAGCTTGACATTCTGGTTTGGAATGAGGCACGTCTTTTCAAAATTCCCCATGAACCTTGCGAACATGTCAAAACGCCCGGAGAGAGGAATCAGGATGTTGATCTTCTTGTCTTTGAGCTCCTTCCTTTCTGCTTTGGATCTGCTGAGCTGGAAGGGAACGAACATCTTCAGCGAGTTGGAGAGGAAAGACAAGGATCCGGAATCCTGGTTGATTCTGCTGGCCAGCTCTTTGGCATCCATCTCTTCGTGCTCCATGAACTGGATCTTGCTGAACGTCTGCTGCAGGTAAGCGTGCCTCCGGACGGGGACTGTCATCTTCTTCCCCTTGTGCTTCTTGTACAGGAGCAACAAGTCCAGAACGTACTCTGCTCCGTACATGGGGTTCACCCTGCGATAGCCATACTGTATTTCCTTGAAATCTATGATCCTCCCTCGGGTCTTAGCGTTGGCATTGATCATTTCCATGACCTGCATAACGATGTCATCCAACGCTTCACGCTGAGATGAGTCCATTCCTCTCCGCGGGGGCTGCCCATCGGCACCCGAATACAAGTATTTTCCTGTAAGAAACTCCCACTCCAAGATCTCTTCCCGGTGACGGGGCTGGAATCGCATGAAGGAGGGCGGCATACCCAGCTGCAGGTCTTCTTTATGGATTTCAGTGTTGCTGTATTTGCTCATCAGGACGATCTCCCGGTGCAGCTGCACGGTCCGGTGGCGCAGCTCCGCTATCTTGCGGCTCAACATGTAGCTGTGAAGCCTGTACTGGTACGGGGGGTTCTTATTGGGGTGCAGAGTTATAGCTCGGTGTATTTTGCTGTTCCTCAGGTCTCGGATGTAGCCCTTTTTGTTCTTCTCATAATTCTCATAGAACAGCTGCTGCATCTAGAAGAGAGAGAGGAGAAGTTACAGTCTCGGCAGTGTGGTCCCTGCAAAAGTCAGCCCACGCAACCCCGCTGGGAGAGAATTCCTCCTCGCTTGCAGGGCCAGAAGGCTTTTTGAATAAGCAGTTCTTGGGTTTAGGCACAGGTTGTAGCAATACCAGCTGCTATTCAAGGAAATTAAGAGGATTATTCATTGTAAACTGGTGAAAGAAACATCTATCATGGATTTGGGATTAGTACAGCCCATTCTAGAGATATCACCGTTGGGCAAACAACTGAGCAGTAAGCCAACTGTAAGCTCATTTTTTCACAACAACACACCATCACCAGGAAAAAACACCATGAAGTGTTCACGACAAAACTCTTAACTATTTGTCTGCCTCCCATTGTTTTAATAATAATAATAATAAAGAATAATTAAAAAAAAAATCCAGGTTTAGGCATTCAAAATCCAAGTTGCTGAATGTTTTAGTCAAGATGCCAAATACATTCTTTCAAGTGCTGCAATGCAAAGCTGCAGTTGTCATTTTAAAATGTCAGTAAAGTGCACCTGAGATTCCTGGAGTTCCAGAAGGCAGGTAATACAGGATGCATGTGTACAACTACAATAAAAACATCTTTATGGCAACTGCTATTTCAAAACAAGAAGACTGAGAGCCGAGATTAGATTTACAAGCCTTAGGAAAGCAGACAAACCAGCCTTCCTGTTTTCAGTAGCACAGGCAGTAGCTGGTATCATGAAAGAGAAATCACGACGATAATGTGGAAAATAAGCTGGGGGAAAAAAAAAAAAGAAAAACAAGGGAAAAAAAAACCTCGAGGCCAAAGGTATATAGCAGCTTAGGTAAAGGAAATTTAAAAAGATCATGGGCTGATTCTCTGCCACAGCACAAACATCATCAACCTGCCAGAGGAGCTGGCACGGCACCTTCATTCGATATGGGACCCAATCGATGTTGCTGGCAGTAGAATTTGCTACAGGTAACACAGTCAATAAAGCACAGAGGGCTGTAAAGGGCTGTAAAGATTATCAAAGAGCTAAACCAAAACCAGAACCAGCGAGAATGGCTTGAATATGACTGCAATTATACTGAGCACTAAAGGGAAAATCACCGTAACAGAAACCCTCCCTTTACCAGCTGCTCAGAGGCAGCACAAGCCCTGTTTTATTAGGCCTTCGGTTGCATTTTTCCCATTATTGTGGACAGACATTGAAGCTAGGAATAAACTTACACCTGGATTTAATTGCTGCTATCTTAACACACCAGCTGTGTGCACGCTGAAAGCTGCCACTCGGCGCATCGCTGCCGACAGCTCGGGAGCACGCTGTGCCTACTGGAAGCACGGATTTTAATCCGAACAAACGTAATTCATTGCAAAGGAGGGAGGGAGGAATTTCAGCCAGATTGAGAAAGAAAGAACATTTATTTCGTGGGTCACCCCCAGCCCCCACCCCTTCTTTCCTACTCAAATTCACCTTCTTCCCGCTCTCCCCCAAGTGATCCCTGCTGCGTGCCTGCTGTCTGGGAGCAATCCAGGCCAGAGGATAGATGGATCTGTACAGCAATGCAGCCAAAGGAGAACATCTTGGCCATGGCCTCTTGGCAGGCCTCAGATGAGCTGCCTGTCGAGATGTATAATATCCCTTTAGAAGTCATGCAAGATTTAAAAGCGCGCTACGGGCAGAGGTTGGCTGGTCTAATCCTATGTTCAGCAGTTACCCAAACGAAGCATGTTTTTCCACTCACCCAAAGATGTTCTTCATTTCTATCCCCATACTGTTTCCTCTACTAATAACACTTTATTTTTTGGTCACTTTGAACCTTGCTGTTGCTGTGAAGGGCTCTAGGAGACCTCAAATCACACCCACTTAGGGTCAGTCCTGTGAGCACAATTTATTACAGTGGAGAGCTCACACGGGAAGAACAAGATCAGCCCAACACTGCAGGAGCCACATGGATATTTTACTGACTCCACTAATTTATTCTCTTTCAAGCTACATATATAGAGAACTAGAAGCACTAAATGCATATGGCAATAATTTTACTGACCTTTTAACTACAGCTAAAGGCAGGGGCTTTCCCAGGAGTATTGTGACATTAGATAAAAGTTCTTAAATCACCTCACTATATGATTTCTATTACTTAAAGGAAAATTGACAATAGGACTTCATTTCAAATCTTGTTTTGAATTTATAAGAAAAGAAAATCAAGACCACGCAGCCTGAATGCATTTACTCCAAAATTGCTACCTAGGGCATTCTGAATTAGCTACAAGAGGAAACCATGAGAAGCGGAAAGACCTTTAGATTACACAATGAAGTTTTAATAGAATACTGATGGGTAGGAAAATGTTATGAAACTTCCCAGTGGAAGTAAAGATAGGAACCCCTAGCAAATGGTCCTAAATAAAGTTAAGAAGCACACTTTAAAACTCTGGCTTGCCCCTCAGGAGTCACTTTTTAGGTACACTGATTAACTTTGGAACTTGTAATACGACATGTTGCTTCTTCCAAAAACCAGCTTGCTTCAAAAACTGAACTGAAAATAAAACATATCTCAGCAAGACTTTACTGGTGCTTCAACACAAAGCAATCGACAACTGAAACACCTATCAACAGCCACCTCGCTCCAGCCAAAAAGGTGACAACTGCCCAAACCCTGCACTCTGGCCAACCCCACAGTGCAGCTAATAAGAAGCACCACAGTAGCCAGGCTTCTATATAATCCTATTTTTCAGAAGAATGCCTTGAAAGGCTGGCACGTTCTATATTTTTCCTGTGAAGTCTCCCCCTCTCCTACTCCAGTGTCCCTCTTGTCTCCTTGCATTCTGCAAGCTGCAGCGGGCACGGGATGTGCCAGCTTCCCACAGCTCCAATCACCCATCTGAGAGCCAAGGTACACCAGCAGGAAACACAAAGGGTATTGGAAGGGGTTAATAAATTCCATATGGAAGTACAAGGACTTACAAACTATTTTTTCACAGCAGCATGAACTGTTGTACACGAAGTCCAACTGGCCAGAGGCCAATGGAGCAATTTAACCCTTCCTGGGCCCAGGCACCAGTGGACACTGACCCAGGGCCACAGAAGCCCTGGGATGCTCATGGACTTTTCTACACAATAAGAAATGGTTGTATTTTCTCACCCACATCTACAAACTTGGAGGAAATGAGCAGTTCCCTCCATGCTGTTTGACAGCTCCACCAACATCAACTTGCTCAAATCACTAAGGCAGCGCTAACATTGGGTTCAATCACTAACAAGGGCAATGCCCAACTATCACAAATCACTGCTAAAACATTTTCTACCTTATTTGGGTCCAAAATGCTATGCTAAACATTACCTATTAGCACACACCAACTTTCAACTCCAAGCGATACCGGAAAGCCATGAGGAAGACAAAAAAAAAAATCATAATTAACTCTTGTGTACATCATTAATAGTGGGGTGCAGGAAGGCCACAGAGAAAGTAATACCTATAATTTATTTGCTCCTCCCACGCAGCAGCCATTAAACACACATGGGGGGAGTGACACAAGCCCAGCACACGCACATCTCCAACAGATATTACGTGCAAACCTCCCCATGCCTGTTACCGGAGTCCTGAGAGCTGAACTCTTGCAACCTCTTCTTTTAGTGAAACAGGTTCCTCTATGATTCTTTTCAGAAAAAGAACCTTTCATGGATATTAATTTTGCAATGATTATATTCTAAGCATGCTTTATTCTAGTGCGGAGCACTGAGAGCATAGGGATACAAAGAAGAGCTACTCTTTATTGACCACTATTTACTCTAGACCTGTTGAAGCCTTAAAAACCCTAATGTTCCCCAAACCATTAGAGACTGAATGTTTAAACTGTGGTACAGCTGTTGTGGGCACTGCTGGCCCATGTCCAAGAGACCAACTGAAAGGAGAGAGTGTTATGTTCTTCGTTTTAAATGAAGAAGTCTTTTGCAGGCCAAAAAAAAGTGTACTGGAGAAAATGGACTTTTAAAAATAAGACCAGTTTATGCAGAAACTGGCCTGCAGCCATGGATTAGCCCCCGAGGGCTTTCTCTCACAGCTCCAGATTGTACTACCAAAGCCCAGAGAACACAGCCCCACAAGTCTCATGAAAAGCAATCATGGACAAGACATGTTGTATGGCAGGTTTCGAAACGCTCAAGATGAGCTTTAACTACAAAAGCAAGCTAATTAAAAGATGGTTAATGTCACCTAGCGCCGAGCACCTCTGTCTGAAGGGGATGAGCACATGGTCCCTCTCCACAGCCAGTGTGGAGCTGTCCTCCTACGGGAGTAACGCGGGTGCTGGGACAGCCCTGCCCCTGCCCTGCAGCTCTGCAGCCAAAACTAGGCAGGATGCTCACCCCTATCTTCTCCGTGCTCCTCCTTCCAGAGATGCAGCAGAGGTGGTGCACTGGGGGCAGGTCCTGTTGGCTGGTTGAAGTGAAATGGAAAGACTTTCTGCACCCACGTCCCAAGGAACTGCATGAAATAATTGTCGCTGCACTCACACAGCTTTGCCACTTGGCAGTGATTAACCACAACAGATCATTAGTTTTCTGGGTTTTATGTCACCAATACAGCATAATTGATCAAATATTTTGCCAAGGGAAGGAACAGAGGGGCTTTGTTTACTGCTGACATCCCTGTGGTGGAGGGGGAGACTGCAGGGACCCCCTGGATACAGCTCTGGGTATTCAAGGTTCTTTCTGTTTAAATCCCAATACTTCATGTGCGATCCCACGGCTAAACACTGACATGACTGAAGCCACTCCTTCAGAGAGTTATTATGGTGGAGACAAACACAGGGAAGTAATGGATAAACACTCATTTCCACTGAACTTGGCCACTCGTTCATGCCTGTAACCTCCCCAGTTGCCACTACAGGAAAGGATGCAGGAAACGCCACTCGGCGCTGGGAGATCAGACTTCCCTCTCAGCTGGCAAGTGAAGCCCTGAACTCTGGGGCACGATTAAATGATGTGATTCCTCAAACAAGTTACTTCTCACACAACATCCATCATGTGCTGCTGGTTCACGTTTGCTTTGTTTCATAAAGAGGGGCAAGAAAATCATCCTGAGCAGCCAGTACTCAAAATTTCCATGGCAGATTACTAGGGAAGCAGAGACAGATCCAGCTGTGACCTCTGGGTGCAATAACTCCAGGCATGCTCTGAAGCAAGAAGTTTATTTTGTACAGCACAAACTCTTCTAATATGATCCTAAGTGAAGCAGTGCCGGTCTCGCTCAAGAGCCTCGCAGTGCCTTCTGCACAGCTCTCCCCTCCTAAGTATTCCAGAAAGGAAGCCAAGTACTAAGGCAACTTTCAAGCACAGCAAACTCAAGGTCATTGAATTCCCAAGGAATCTGTGAATTAAGAGAGTTACTGCTGGAGTTCAAGCTTTTGTGAACCGTACCAAGTAGCTGTTTAATTAAACAACTGTTCTTCTCCCAATCCTTTCTTGTTTAAGCAAGTAGAAGAGCTTAAAAATTACTTATTCATTTACAGTTTCTCAAACCAAGTAGCCTTTAAAGTATTTCCAGCTTGGCAACAGAAAGAAGAAAACCTGCAAAAATGAATGGGTTTTCAAAACTGGCATCATGTACCTCACCTCTGACCCTGAGCTTGACGATCTCATTACCCAAAACCTACACGTGGGAGCAGTCCAAGGCACTTGGGAACCGAGATCCACAAGCTAGGAAGCAGAGGACTTCCCTCCTCCTGGCCCTGCATTAAGCTGAGCTTCATCCTCCTGGTCTAAATGAAGATACAGAAACCAGATAAAACAGAATGTGCCAGTTTAGGATATTTGGATTTAACTGTGCAAACCTTAGGAAAGCTGGATGTGATTGCGAGGTTTTCTTCCAAAAGTTTCTGATTTTGAAAGAAACAAAAACAAATAAAACAGCACTAAATATTAACAAATGTTCTGTGCTATGGCTATTAAGGAATCAGAACATCACAGGTGCTAATGACTAACTGTCATTGTGATTGCCTGCAAAAGTACTCTCAAAAGCTCTTTCTAGTGTAATTTCCAAATTATGAGTTCTGGTGCAAACTGCTGTGCTGCATGAGGCTCGCCCCTTGCTCAAGGCTTTGACCCATGGGGCAAATGATTCAGCTTTCCCTCTCCAGCCTCTGTCCCAGATCCAAACAAAACCAGGGATACAGTGACTCGCCGCTGATTTGTTCATTTAAGGGCCAGACTCAGGGATGATGCCAAATTACTTGCCCACCGAATATACTGTCTCAGGATTTCTTTTCCTTGTTGTCAACTCCACACTTTTACTCTGCCGTACAGGCAGAGCACAAGAAAACTTGGTTTTCATTATGAATTTCAACAGGCCCATGAAAGACAGAGCCACAGCCTTAGGAGTCTGTATCTGCTCTTTCTCATGCAAAGTGTTAAGATTCCAGAGGAGCAGCACATGACCCTTGGAGGGTAGTTTCTTGGAGATGAGCAGAAAGCTTCTGGCACCCTGGGCAATATTTTTTTGGATGCTAAAAGCAGAGTTAGAGGGATGCAGTCTCCTCCAAGCAGGGACTACAGAAGAGAAGACCCCTCCTGGACTGCTGTGTAATTTTCCACCATGTGTTTTCAAGAAGCAGTAATGTAATCATTTAGAAATACTTCTGTTCATGGAATTCAAAGATTCCTCTTTGGGAGCTACTTTCCATATCCAGTGGTTTTGTAGGAGTTGAGAGCCATGATGGATGATGAGCCTCTTTGGTCCACTTGGCAAGGCCACCACAAGCTGCTGCTTTACATGGGGGTGGAGAAGAAACCCTCTGCTTGGAGAAACTTCAGCTGCAGCCCAGGCATCCACTCACCACCTCGACATCAGAAATCAAGCCAAAGCAGTGGAGCCTCTCTGCCAGACTGGATGGGGACAGCAGCGATCCTGCATCACACACCACGTCTCCAGGTCTCTGCCAACACCAGGTTCAGCAGGAAGCCTGGGGGAAGGATTGGCTCCAGTGGGTCTGTCTCCAGGATCCATCCCTTTCAGCCTTGCCCACATGTGCCCACCAGCACAGCTTCCTTTAGCTGCAGGATGTTTCAGGAACACCCATCCCAGAGGAGGAACACGGAGCCCCGCATGGAGACAATGTCACAGTAACAGAACTGAAGGACAGGACTGGAACAGTCACATCAGAGCAAAGCTCTGAATCTCTCTTGAGCCTTCACAGGAGATTACTGTGAATTTAATTAGGCAAAGATTCAGCCTCACAATAGCAACTGCTGCAGTTCTTCCCTGTGTGCAAAAAGGTGGGGGTGTATTTTAAAAAACAGACTCATTTTCAAGACGTTCATCACTTCTGGCTTAAGTAGAACCATTTTAGATGAGGAGGGACAGAGCCCCCTTTTTCATGGCAAGAGGCCATGCTTGCTGTTTCTGATTCCTTGAAAAGACTTGTGTCAGGAATATATATAACTTTTGGAAAGGGGCAAGAGGGGAGCTGGGAATGCTGACTGAAGTCCCCAAGACAAGGTCAACTGCTGAACTGCCTGTGTCAAAGCTGCAGCCCTTCAAACCTGTGGTGCCAGGAGAGCCTTGAAGTGACAGAGCCCCTTCCATAACAGCATTTATAAATCCATTTGCTTTATGTTTTCCTAAGAACTTATGGTAAAAGCGCACTTTTTTTGCCAGTTGCATCAGTATCAGCTAATGAAAATTGACAGAAAATTGGAAATACTTAAGATTTCTAATTTCTCTGCTAATGAACCCTCCTCCCAGCTGCCCCAACAGCCACTCCATGGGGGCTGCTGTGTTGTGCCTCTGCCAGGCGAGCAGCTGGAAGAAGGGATGTTGTTTAGGATGCACTCTTGAAAGCTCAGCCGCTTCCAAACTGGTGGTGGCCTGTCCCTAGGATGTGGCAGCTGCACATCACTTCCTGCTGGCGGGGTATCTGAAACACAGAGCAAGCCAGCATTTAAATACTCTCTGAGAGTGGGCTCATTC
This sequence comes from Cephalopterus ornatus, assembly GCA_013396775.1. Taxonomy (NCBI): domain Eukaryota; kingdom Metazoa; phylum Chordata; class Aves; order Passeriformes; family Cotingidae; genus Cephalopterus; species Cephalopterus ornatus. The sequence continues at coordinate 219,438 of VZRE01014057.1, forward strand.
TGACCACTTGGCCTCGCTGGATCAACACTCAGCTCTGTTTGTGTCTCACTGGTGACACCTGGTTTGGCACAGCACAAGGGACAAGGTGACGGTGAATTGCTGCAGTGGCAACTGGATGGCTTGGATTTCAATGAGTGCTCCAACATGGTGCTCCCTGACTGCTTTTTCCAGGGTCATGCTGAAGACATCCCTTGTCGGCCATTGCTGAAGGCTGCCCTGCTCCCAGCAGGAGGGGATCCAGCAGCACGAGGCAAGGCTGGGTTTCCTGCCCAGGTCCAGTGTCAGTAGAACACCCCTCCAAGGCACCCAGGAATGAAATGGGAACTTACTCCATGATCCTCTGGCTGGTTCTCCTAAATCAAGATGGACTTAAAAGAATATCTCCTTTAATTCTCATTGGTAGGAAACCAGAACAAGCTATGGAGTCCCTTACAAACTCCCAAAGGGCTGGTGCCCAATAGTTTGTGACGCAGGCAGATGGTTTTCTGCCTCCTCTCTCACCAGCCCGCGAGTTCAGAGCGGTTCTTCATCTTCCAAATGGCTTTTCAGCCAGAGCCACCATTTCTGGAGCTGGTTTGAAGACTGTCTCCAAGGGCCTGGACTCAATCACCAGCTTGTTTCACACGGTCAGCAGCGCAGGATGACAGCTTCCAGGGCTCACCAAAGCTGCACAGCATTGTTCTCAAGTGTGGGGATTAAATGCCTGCACTTCCCCCCACCCAAAAGAATTGTTTAGTAATTGCTCGGAGGAGGGGAGGGAAATAAAGTCACAAACCCTTGTTTTATGTGGAGAAGCCACATGTTTCAGTCAGCCCACGAGGATCCACAGCTGAGCCCTGGCCCGGGGATAACAGAGCTTTAGAAGGCAGTGATGGTAACGAGCACTGTGCGGTAACGGCACTGCTGCAGACGGAATGTCCACAGCGAGAAGCCACGATTGCGAAAGCGTTTCCCCAGTGCTTGTGTCACTACCACGCAGGACTTAAAGCCTGCCTGCTATCCCGAGGTTAAAAGCAAAACCTGCCCTTTGTCTCATCGCTGGAAAACATATGTACATCACCCCAGTGTAGACGTGGCACTGCCAAAACCATTCCATGACAAGGTCTCTGCCTCAGAGAGTTCTGCCATCTAAATGACGTGCAATACACAGCAGATTGGTGATAAAAGATACAGCTCCTTGATTAATGAAGGATCAGCCGAGGAGGTTTGCCCTCTGCTGATTATCAGAGGGCTGATAATCTCTCAAGAGTCTGACTTTCATGCCCTGTAAGCCAAAATTCCCATAAATTGTGCATTAATAGCTTTAACTACAAGCTGAAGCACAAGGGATAATATATTTAAAATTAGGCGCTTTTTATGAGAAAGCAGTGATTTACTAATGCAAACTAGAACCTCGCTTGGATAGGGTTTGCAGGGTGGGTGCAGATTCAACACCCCAGAAAGAAGAGAAAAGTGATGAAAGAAGGGAAAAGGGATGAAAAAAAGGGAAAAGGCTGCAAGAAAGGAAAAGCACGGCTGCACATGCACAGGACCAACCCTTTCCTCTGCAGTTTCGTATATGCTCTGAACTAGAAGAAAGGCAACAACTTTCTAGGCAGCCACAGTTTTTATTGTCCTCCTGTCAGTGGAACAACTTTCTCATTATTAAAACGAGCTGTCAGGCAGACTGGCATTTCCCTCCTTGCCGTGTCCAAGTCAGCCCGTTCGTTCAAATATGGTTAAAGATTTCACATAGTGTTGCTGGCTAACTGTATATGGTCTGAGGTTTTCTGGAAGTTTGCTGTCTGGCACAGTTTGGAAAAGTAACAAGCAGAGTTACTCTGCAGTGCTCTGTAACCAAGTGCCTCTTGCATTACACACAGTCTGTCAGAGAGAGGGCTTCACCTCCACACGGGTGTTTAAGCCTTGCTGATGTTCACCATCCATCATCCAGCTCTGACAAAACGAATATTTAGCTGCTGCTCTTGTAACACTCTAAATTAAAACAGAAGATGTGGATCCTGATAAATGCAGTTATGCTGAATGTAAATGCATTAGCCACTAGAAATGGAAAGGAAAAAAAACCCACTGCCTCAAACATTGCCCAGCCCGGGGAAGGATTTGCTACTCACTGAACTCTCTTCTGAACATTAGCCATACATACAAGGAGTTTTTCAGTCCTTTTGTAGAATTTTCTTTGTTTCACTGCTTCCAACCTGGAGGACACTTCATTCTGCTGGCTGCACCCAAGCTGCTGCAGGTGCAGCTTCAGGAGAGTGGACCTGGCTCCAAAACTTGTGCCCACTACCTACAGCCACCATGGCTTGGTCCCTCCATCCCTCTGCTGCCAGACTGCAGGCTGCAAGTCTCAGCTTGCACCCAACTGGTGTTTCCCTTCCCTCTCCCTTAACCTTTGCAGCCCTTCCACATTTGGAAACCAGGCATCTTGAAGGAATTTATCATTTTCATTAGTGGCTTTCCCATACCCCATTGACACTTTTCACTCATCTGGGAGACAGGGGCAATGGCAGATCTTCTGGGTGGATTTGCCTGCTGGGTCAAGGTCCCGTTGCTTCAGGAAGCCTTGTGGGTGCTCAATGCTGCTGAGCACAATGGAAAAGGCCAGGGAGGGAGGAAAAGCCATTGCTGAGAAAGCAGAAGAGCTTTAGCCAACAGATGGAGAAGGCCAGTGGAGTTTGCAGCTTCCTCTACCAGACAGCAATGCCTTGTCTTCTTATGACCCATTTTTAGTTCCTGATCAAGAACATTTCAGGGATTTGACTCATGAATAGCAAATGACTTGAGCTGGGTTTGCCAAAAAGCCTTCTCCTTGCTGCAGGAAGGCTGGGCTGCTTTGAAGTAGCTCCTGAACCAAGACAATTTACAGCCTGACAGCTTAAAGCTGCATTGAAACGGGCACTCGTGTCCTCGGGGTGTTATAAATCGCCGCGGTTCAGAGGCAGGCGGGCACCGGCCCGGGAGGGCAGGGTGCATGGATGGGGACTGTGTTCTTCTGCTGTCCCAAAAAGGCACATCCACGAGGGAGTCAGAGCCCTTCAATGGGGCTTTCAGAGGGACACACAGGACTACTTTCTGCTGCTTTTTCCTCAGTACTCTTCTGAGATATACTTGTGTCATCTGAACTGCAGGTTGTTCCCGAGCTCAGTGCGGTTTTGAGCTGGAGCTAATACAGGTTCTGACGTGCACCCCACAAGCAAATAGGTGCTCCCAACTCACAGCTGACAGCAGGCTTGGAAACCACCATCGAGAGCAAGTTTTGGGAACAGGCTCAGCTGGAGGCAGAGGGATCCACTGATGACTCAGCCCTGGGGGCTGCACCTTGTGTCAGAAAACAAAGTGGGCACTGACACTCTATTTGAGTCTTAAAACAGCAGCACTGGTCAACACAACTCATCCAGCAGGGAGGTACCCCGAGAACTCAGGGTGGGAGGAAGGCTCTCGCTTCACTCAAGGACGAGTGTCAAGGACATCTGTCACAGTCATCACTCTATAGCAACAACCTGATTTGGGATGCGCAATCCAGCGTTAACAGGACTTTCCTCTACAGCCTACAGAAAGCTTTGCATGTACCCCAGGATTCCCACTCTCACTTCATGGCTGTTGGGGGGTTTTCCCATCAAAGGTTCAGCAGGACAGTGTGCAGGCTGCTGAACTGTGCTTTTCATCAAGCCCTGCCTCCACTCCCTTTGCCTCGTCTTGACGTGAACGCCAAAATCAAATACAATCCACCCACCCAAAACAGATGTTAGAAACCTGTATGTCTCTCTTCAGCTGTCCTCTGAGGTCTGGCCTCCTGTCAAACGCCCAAGGGGATAGTTTTCTTTTTTATTTTTAAGGCAATGATAATATGTTCAAAGGCGCTTTTTTTTCTGTTTGGAGAAGGCAAATCTACACCTGGTTCAGAAGTGCTTCAATACACACCAGCAAATAACAAATCTCTGTCTCTGAGACTTCTTGACTTGCAAAATAATTGTTTCCTCCCTTCAGAGAAATTTTAACAGCTAATTCAATAGTGCCACAGGAACACAGGCGACAAATTGAGCCAGATCTGTTTAGCCTGCCATCTTTTTATTCAGCATACTGTCAGGAGAGAACTTTTATTTTCCCCTCTGGAATGACATTTGTTTCTACAGGTCTTTAAGCCAGAATAATACAGAGCTGATCTCCTGTTCTCCATGGAAACAGTGCATCGTTGGATATTTCCCACAGATAAAAAAAAAAAAGAGAGGAGCAAAAGACAGAGGGAGAGAAGAAGGGAGAAGGCACAAGGACAGATCAGAACAGAAGAGGAGAACTTACAGTAGTGCTGTGTTGTCTTAGAGTACTTCTAAGTAAGCAGCTCTTTTTGGGTACTTTATGTCCTAAAAAAACCCCAACACGTAACAGCAGCCTGTGTTGCGCAAAGATGAAAGATGGAAAGCATTATGCTAACCTGAAAACGTGGCTCGGGGGCCTGGTGCATCACTGACTGTTTAGTATTAGAATTACCCAGAAAAGCACCGAAAAATGCATTGCAGGATATTGAAAAAATCTATATCCGGATATTAAAACTGGTACTCAGTAAAAACTGCGAGGAGTGACGTTCACAACACGGGCAGACCACGGGCTTAATGAAGCCTAGGAAATAAAGCACCGTGACTGATTTGAAGCACGTTAAATCACACACAAACCCCACTAAATCCATCAACTCACAAGGGTACTTCTTCGCCTCGCTTCGGAGGGGTGAGGAGACAAACACACGCGACTTACACAACATGTTGTACTGCTCACTGCTTTATGTTGATTTTCCACGGAAGTACTGCCTGTTCTTGAGGGCTGGGATTTCACACTGGGAGGATTTCTAAGAAAAAGGTTTTATTGCTGGGACTGAAGTGACGTGGCCAGAACCTGAAGGCCCAGCACACCCGGGGCCTGCCTGCTGCTGCCTTCTCGTTATGCAAAGCCCTGTCCTCTGGCATAGGATGAGTGTCCTGTGGGTTCTGTGACCCACTGGTGGGGTAACAGCATCATCTTTGCAGATGTAGAATGTTATTTGCAACGAGTTAAGAAGTAGGTCAAAGCCTTCCGTATCGTGAAAGTCCAGCTTCCTGGGCTCCTTGTATGTTGGATTTTTTCCATGGTGTGGCCCTCCTGTCCACTTTGAATGGGAGAGAAACCACCCAACCCATTAAATGTCAGCCTCTCCAGCTTGTCAAAGGGCTAAAGTAACGTAAAACAATCCCACAACATCAAAAAACACACATCAAAACCCAACCCTATCCACAAGACCCTTCTCGTCTTCACCCTTCAGACAACTCCCACCGGTGCTGAGACTGGAAACTGTCTTGAAGGGACATTTACCTGAGCTGGTCTGCCCTGCTCTGGTTTTGCTTTATGTGCCACAGGAGAGCAAGTAGACAGGGATCAGGAGGCCCACAGGCACGAGAAGGTGTGTGGTAACAAGAGCTGATGGCTCGCTCAAGGTGGCAGCTGGAGCTTTCTGAGCTGCAGAGGATCGTGCAGTTCTGCCATGTTAGATAGGAAGTGGTGCAATAAATTCCAGCCCGGAAATTTCCTTACAGGAAAGCAGAAGACGGTATGGGGTCACAGTCTGTGGGAATGGCTGAGAGTACTGCTAATAATTTGTGCCCTGCGTGTTGCAAAATGCCAGAAAGAATGAACTGTGTGAACTCACCGTGATACAGGCTTGTAAGAGATGCACCCATTCATGTCACTGCTGAATCATACCAAGTCCTCATGTCAAATACACTCCAAAACCACTGGTAAGTTAGCCAGCTCTAGATTCAGTTTCTTTCTTCACTTCCAAGTTAGAGAAACCATTACCCTGACATAATGGTTTGGGTTTTAATAGCATGAATCTTTTGGCCATAACCATGAAGAAAAAACAAAATAATAATAATCTGTAAGCCTCAGTGGCAAACAAAACAATGTAATCTTGATTCTCTTGCCCACTAAATAATTATGCTTACATCATGCTAAAATAAAAGTTGAAGTTTTGCTTTCTGTTATTAAAAATACAAGGAGGAGATCAAACTGTCCATATAAATGGAATTATAAAACCAAGCCATATATAACCCAGATCAAAGTATGTAATCAGAACATAACAAACGGAGTTTAATACTCAGAGGAAACCACAGCCCTGGAAGACATTTAAAGGAATATTTCCATTTTCCTAGGTACTATATCAGGTTCTCGGCCAGATATTTCTGATTGCACTGTACTAAAAATATAGCCCCAGTTTCAGAAGACAAAAATTTTCGAAGCATGACGAAATGTGAAAGGTAATTGCAATTCACCGCTGAGCTATTTTATTACATTATCTAACATCTTAAAAGAGTAGATTAGCTCACAGTGCAAACATTCTGGTTTCCCTGATGTTTGAGTGCTGGCATTGACACAAGCAGCAGGAACAGCCGTGCCTGAGGACGGGGGAGAGGTGCTAGTGAGCTTCTGGAGCAGCTTTCCTCGGCACAACGGGCGACGCTTTCCATCCAAGAACTACGTGGAAGAGCTACAGGCCCTGTGTAAAGGCAGTCCAGGAAGATGCTGGGAGAGGTGTGTGATGCCTTGCCAAGCCCTCCTTAGCAAAACTGGAAGAGCCAAACGTTTATCAGCACTGTGTGGGTCTCATTGCTGACATAAAACCGGGGGGAGCTGCGATGAAAAGCTGCCGAGGGCCTGCAGGAGCCCACAGCCCACAGAGAACTCACTGGTGGTCAAGAGCTGCCTCCCCCCTCAGCTTCCTTCATCTAACCATAACTCATCTTCCCAGAAAGACAGGGCATAGTTCTAATGTGACAATATCTTAAGAACTAATGTTGACCCAAATTAGAGATACTCAACTCTTAAGAAAAGTGAAAAAACACAGCTAGAAACAGCAGCTGTGGGGAGAACAGAAGGGACTCGCTACACCTGCAACAAATAACTCACTCCAGAGGATTTGTGCTACACAAATCCCTGTTTACCTAGGAAATCCGTATTTACAATGGCTGCAATTACATTTTCCTTCTGCTCCCTTCGCCCTCCCACCTGTTCCAACAAGGAGCAGGGGGAGCCCTCCTGCAGCCACTTTGTTATTCCGAGCGACTTTCCCTTCCTCTTCTTTCTCTGGTTGGTCAGTCCAAGAAACAGTTCCAGTTACGGGACAAAAAGCAACGAGAAAGAATAATCACTAACCAAACTTTGCTTCCTTCGGGCAGCCAGGCTCAAAAATTAACTGCTCTCCTTCTTCAGCACAGGGAAAGCCTCTAGGGAAACAGCATGGAGGGGGATCCAGCATGGCATGGGATGCAGGGAATAAGCAAACACCTCTCAAGCAAGGAAAACGGAGGAGAAACATCAAGGCCTTTAGTTAAAAGTAGACAGTAGTTGTATGTTGCCACCATCTAGCATATGACATTGCAGTTTATTGCTCCATAAAAGTCAGTTTTAAGCTCAGTTTGAATCCTGAAGGCTGTCCACAAGCAGCAATTTAAATGCAGGGTTTCAAACGTGACATTACAAAACTGAAGACTCATTTTAGACAAGATTGAATGAATTGTATTTTGAATGTTGTTTTTCTAAAACATGTACAGTCTGCCATAAAAACTAGTGAGAGAAACTACAGCCAGAATACGAGGTGTCAATGGTCAAGCATATCCTCATTAGAGGGTGGGCAAGTGATATTTATTTAAAGTGTTACGCACTATGAATTAAACATTTATTTTGTATCACCCAGTAAAATATCTGAACCTCATTTTGGCAGCTGTGCAAATTCTACCCTGACTGCATTGACGACTGACTGTACTTCCTTTGACTTTCATGCAGTCTCTCTTCTCCTTTTAAAAGAAAAACCTAAAAATCAAGAATGCCAAAAATGCAAACATTCTTGTATCAGCCCACGGTATGCAAAAAGAGGACGAAAGCAGATCACCCCTCAAGACATCGTGTTTATTAAGATCGCAGATGGAATTACAGCATCATAATTAAAGTCTTCGAAGACTTGGCAACCTCATCCTGTGACGACTCTAAAAGATCTGGGAACAGAGACCTTCCGCTCCTGGGTCAGTGGCCTAAACAGGGACCATATTAAACAAAATCTTGGAGATCTGACCATCAGTTCCTTTCCCCCGTAAGGAGAGAATGAGCCTCACAGATATTGGCTCGATCGGCCCTGCAGATCCTCCTCCCCAAGGTGGCTAAACCTGGAGATGACAGTCCGCAAGAAACTCGTGTCAGCCTGCTATTAATATTTCCCCAGTCTGAAAAGTGTTTTGGCATGGTTTTAACAGGACTGCAAGATTTATTCCATGCCAAATGCTCTCTGGACCACACGGCAGAGCAGTGCTGCTGTGTGTCACTGTTCCATTGACTCAGCACTTGAAATGTGCCACTTTTTCTACCTCGGAACAGGCCGGCAGAGCAGAATCAGCCTCTGCAACTGAGGGACCTCAGAGGTTCATGGAAAAATACAAGAACTCAAAGAACAACTGAGACAGGAGCTGTTGACACATACTTCTCTTGGGCAAAGCACATTCAAAGGGCACGTTTTGACAGACCAACATTTACTTCAGTGCCTGGTGCACAAAAGAATTGTCACCACGCGTACTGCCCACTGGAGGGTTTACTGTGAAGCAGGAGTAACAGGGTGGGAGAGCCATTTACAAAGGAAAGTCCCAGTCTGAACACTAGGTGTGGGCAGTTACCATCTGACAATATGGAAACAGGCCTCCATTATCGATTTAAAAGTGCAACGAGATCCAAGAGCTGAAAACAGAGGCCAAAAACAGAGAAAGTGGGCAAGATAATGCACTACTGCCCAACTACTCTGACTTAAAAATTAGATTTAAACCTTTTTTTTAGAGAAAATACACTTTCAATACAGTTTCTGGGAGTTGTTGCACAGAGCATCCCCCTTGCATAGATGTGACCATCTTGTCTGGACCAGCAACACTGAATTCTCTTTATTAGTCATTACTTTACAGTTGCCTTTATCTTGTACCACTTGTTCCCACTACTACAGCCCTGTATTAACGAACTTTTATTTGAGAGCTTCAGAAGCTGTCCACCAGGATCAGGGAAGATTTGGTGTTGTTAAATGTATTTGTGGTAGCAGAAGATTTAGGAGGAGGAGATCAGAGGGGCACATGGGGGCTTTGCTCTGAGAAGCTTCTGAGCCTCTCTCACCAGATCAAGTCCCATGTAAGATACAGACTTTTTTTTTAAGAGGTTTGGCTAGTTACTGAGGCTGAAGGTCACTGCTGGTCACCAGAACTGGTGTCAGGAATAATTCCCATCCAGGACAGATGGGAGACTAAATCCTTCCCCCAGAGCCTCTCCTGCTGCAATGTCGGATATGCCTCTCTTTTAGGGCCACTTAAGTATCTCTCACCTAATCAATCATTTGTCTGTGGAGACGATGAGGAATTAACCTCTCTCTGTGTCTCTCCAGAGCAAAATTGGATTAGGCTGAAATTCTTGAGTTAATACAGACATACCTGGGTGAAACTTAACAGCCCGTGATGCACATGAGATCAAAGTCCAGGAGGGGACATGAACTAAGTGCTCTACAAGCTACAACTCTCAATGAAAACATCACCTGCTTTTCCAGTCGCTTATGCTCCGGGCAGGAAAAGCGGATTCGGAGTCGTGGCTCTGATTCAGACCCACGGATCTGTCCCAGCTGCAGTGTTGCTCTGCCTCCCTCCCGGCCGTGGGGAACATGGCACAGCAGTGCCAACTGCAAGCATCCAATTTCCTAACGAGGAACGGCGCGGCAGCCGCCAGCTCCGGGCACTGCCGCGCGCCGCACCTCGTGGAAAAGCCACTGCCAAACACTGTGCTGAGCCAGGCGCCAAAAAGCTGCCAGGAATCAGCCACAGCAGTCACAGTCTCCCCATCAACGTGGACAGGAGACTCCCACGAACCTGCTGGGACACAATATTCCTCCAGACAGCGGCAAATCCAGTGGCACATTTTATGCCGCTTCAGTAATGACACTGGTTTGGAGCGAGCCAAGCCTCAGCCCTGAAGGATAAGTACTGGAGAGCAGGAACTCCAAGTTAAACTGTGGGCACAAAAAGTGACTTGGGATTAAGTACCGTTTTGCTTTGCTTAGACTATTATCCTGGGTGGAGCACAGCAGCTGGGCCAGATATCCATGAAAGGCACTTCGCTGTGCAGTACAGCTGGATCCTCCAAGTTTTGTTGGCGCTGGAGACCAAAAAACTCCTAGTTTAATGCTAAGAGAGCAGTGGAGAGGGAATGCTGACTCAGGATTTTAGCTTTTTCTCCCTATGCCCCACCACATCCCAGCAGTGCTAGAAAGGTGCTGTGTTCCCACACCCACAGTAAAGAGGATAAGGAACAAGTAATTTTTTTGGGCTCAGTGAGACATTCAGTGAGAATCTGTATCAGCGCAATGCACCAAACCTCAGCAAATTGTCACTGAAATGCAGCCTGATTTGTGACCAGAGAAAACCAGCATGCCCTACCAACTTTTTCCCCTCTTGGAAGACCTGCCAGGAGTGCAGGATGCCTGAGCTGTGCTGAGATGTGGGGAAGCTCAGCAGACAGTGGGATGAGCCTCACTAAATGACAAGCAGCAAGTTCGGAACCGGGGGGGAAGGGAAAGGAAGGGATGAGAGAAGGAAGCAGATTACTGGCCGTGGCCGAGGCTATACTCATTACATAGAAAGGACATGAAAGGCTTTACTTAAAGTGCCAACGTCAGTTCAATGTATTTATAAGGATTCAAACAAGTCCCACGGGTGCAGAACAGCCCGAAGGAGCTTTGCGTTCGTGTAATTTAATGGCTCTTTGTTCACTGAAGTCAAAAAGCAGCAGCAGATTTTGGAGAGTCCCTGGCCAGGCCCTGCACAGCTTCCAGGACTAAAACAGTCATCGCTGGAGAGTGCACTGAACTACGGTGGGGCAGCTGGAATTAAAGGGCATTGTAAAATAAATCCTCTGATAAGGGCAATTAATGCTATCCTAATTATGTCTTTTCCCATACTCCCCACTATTCGTGCTGGCTGCCACGAAGGCAACTCCTCCTCCCAGGCAAAAATAAGAAGCTACAAGCGAGGTGGGGACTTTAAAAACACACTTTTGCCAATTTCTTTTCAATCCAGCGTACTGAATACAAGATATAAAAAACCACTCTGCAGCCTTTTGTTCTGGGATGTATTTCTATTACTGGCAAACCCATTAGGCTTGAGGTTTTCTTATTTTATCTTTGCTTTCAGTTTTTTGGGGTGGTATTTTTTTTTTTTTTTTGTAATCAAAATGGCAATAGTTCATTATATGCTTTGAGGTTTCCTGCACACAAAAAGAAAAAAAGGCTGTGCTACTATTCCTGTCTCTAATTCATCCCTTTTGCTTGCTCTGCTGTGGGCAAGACTTCAAATCATAACCAGCAATTTTGTCTGCCTCCTACTTACCAAAAATTACTGCTGCACCCACTGGTGATTCACTGGCACACATGCACACACGTTTGGTACCAGGACATCCATCTGAACCAGCAGATGCCTGGCAGCTCTAACTTTTGTTCATTAAAAAATGAAAGCAAGCCAGGCTAAAAAGTCTCCCCGACACACTAGTGGAAAACACACGTGTTTTAAAAGGGGTTTTAGGCTGATTAGTTGGAATAATATTTTCAAACCAAGAGGATGATACTGGAGCATTACACATCCTTGAGATATGTTATCTGAAATGTACCATTCTTTGTCAAAATGGATCTTTTCAAAGGCAGCATCTGGTTATTTCTAAGAAAGATATGGAAAGGGAGAGAAACCCCTCCTGCAACAGTGTATTTAAACAGAATTCCAGCTCCAGTCACCAGGATGGCCCTCAACCTGTCTGGAAGATCATCCTCCAGTAAGGCACAGCTCAGCATCCCCCTCAAACACGCTGAGGTGCTGCCCAACACCGAGCTGTATCTCCATCTTCCACACTGCATCTGCAGAAGAACGCGCTCATTTGCATCCCCAGAACAATAGAGAAATTAATGAAGACGACTGCAATTCACAGAGCCTTGTGTCTGCAGCAGTGGAAAGGTCAAACAAATTAAGGCTCTGAATTCTGGGCAGAGATCTCAAGCTGGCTCTCTAACATTTGCAACACAAGGGAATAATTAGAAAACATCCATCAGCTCCATTTCCGTTGGAAAGCCGGTTACTGTTAACATGGTGATGAGCTGTCCTCTGCATAGCGAGATCTGCTGTCAGATTATGGTCAATTACTTCTCCTCAAGTATTTCAACTTCCAAACACAGACTCCAACTTCCTTCAGCTCTCAGATCTCAGACCCGCCGACCACACACAATACCCCTCGCAGAAAGAGCACCGAAACCCCGCCGAGCCAGTGGGCAAGGCTGAGCCCCCGCAGGAAACCACTGCAGCTCCGAGGGGCAGCAAGGAGGGGGAAACGGTCCCTGCATTAAAAAAAAAAAAATCTCTAGGTACTTTAAAAAACAATAAAAGGCTCACAGGTTTTCCACGCTGAACACACAAAACCCACATCACCTCCCTCCTCTAGCTGTGAAGTCATATTTCAGCACTTAGTCTTCTTTTACAAGGAAGCATCCAGCTGAGCCCAGAGGATGTTTTTGGATTGGGGGACAGGAGAAATGCGGGACACTGCAGTTTCAAAAGCAGATTTTATACTAGCTGTTCCATGTGAGAGTTTGCACACCCAAACGTTTCGTTCCCCACAGAGCTGGCACAAATTTATTTTTAGCAGACCAAACCAACCTGCCACCCCTGGGATGCAGCAGTCTGCTCAGAAGAGATCTGCTGGTTTGGTTCTGCCTTGGAACCCCAGGCTTTTTTTCCTCACAGCTGAGGAGACTGCCAGTTTCTGGAAATCTGGGTAGGGATCCATAAACCTGTGCAATGTCCCCAGCTACACTGTGAGAACAGCGCCAAGAAAGATTTCATGCAGAAGCCTCAGCAGAGGAGACAAAATCCCTCGCCTGACACTCTGCTGTGCTGGTTTGGGCTGGATAGAGTTAGTTTATAGTGGGCTGTATTTTGGATCTGTGCTGAGCACAGCGTTGGTAACACGGGGATGTTCCAGTTACTGAGGAGCAGTGCTTAGAGAGTCAAGGACTGTTCTGCTCCTCGTCCCACCATCAGGGAGACTGGGGGGGCACGAGGAGTTGGGAAGGGACACAGCTGGGACAGCTGACCCCAGCTGACCCAAGGGATATTCCAGACCATATGGTATCATGCTTGAGCACACAGAGCTAGGGGAAGGAGGAGGATGAGGGGACGTTTGGAGTGATGCCGTTTGTCTGCCCAAGTCACCGCTAGGTACGATGGAGCCCGGCTTTCCTGGGGACGGCTGAACACCTGCCTGTGATGGGAAGTGGGGAATGAATTCCTTGTGCTGCTTTGTTTGAAAGAGTGGTTTTGGCTTTACTCATTAAACTGTCATTATCTCAGCCCTCCAGTTTTCTCACTTCTACCCTTCCAATTCTCTCCCCTACCCCAGCGGGGGGAGTGAGCCAGCGGCTGTGTGGGGCTAAACCACGACACCTGGCAAGGAGAAAGACATGATCTGAAAAAATGGTCTAGTATCAAAGTATCTTCTGATCCAGGAGAGCTCCTGGACAGAAATCATGGGGGAAAATAGAGAGGAGGGGCCCATGTGAAGGATTTCCCCACCGTGCTGCTGCCGTGCAGGCAATGATGGGACAGGTGAACCTGCTCACTAGATGGCTCAGCTCTCTGCTTTCTGTGGGGTCTCTGCATCAATCACGAGCCTGCACTGAACCAGTATCTCCAGTGATGCCCTTTATTGCCCCATTTGAGCAACCTGGTCCAGTGGAAGGTGTCCCTGCCTACAGCAATGGGGCTGGAACTACATGGTCATTAGAGTCCCTTCCAGCCCCAAACTTTCTACCATTTTATGTCCTAAACTTGCTTTCCAGCTCGTGACAGACACAGGGATCAGCAGCAGAGTCCCACCTGGAGTACCAAGCAGCAGACAGGTCCAGATCTGCTTGGATCCAGGATTGCCCTGAATGGTCATCTCCATTTGGCATCATCCCTACACTGAAATGGTCACTCTTCAGCCCACTTCCCTCACTCCCTGGCCCAGGAAAGCTCACTAGCAAGACACATTTTTTTACTGTAGCATGGCTGCCAAGGCTAATATTGATATCTGGCCACAATCCTTCCTAACTCCACGGACAGCTCTGGCAGATCAGTGTGTTGCAGCAACAAGGTTTAGGGGTTAATGGGTGCTCCATAAAAAGCTTGCCTTTGGAAGCTTTAAAAAGTGTTTCCTTCTCAAATGTTATGACAACAACCCCCCCCAGGCCATGCCCTTTCCATGCTGTCCATCCCAGCAGCCAGCTGTTGCACTGCCCTTGTCCCACTTCCCTGGTTTGCATTTGTGTTCCTTTTCCCCCAATGTTTCTTTTTAATTTAATTCAAAATGTTTGTAAGTCCTAGGTTTACTGAAGCTCCATTACCTAGAAATGGCACCAAAAGAAAAAAAAAAAACCAGACTTTTCTGGGTTTGGAAATAAAAATGTTTTGGCTGCCAAAGAAAAGAAGGAGTTACAGCCATGTAAAGCTTTCACTGAGGGAGAATTAATACAGCCAACTGTTTTTGGATGGACTGCTGGATAACTACAGTACAAAAAACAACAACAAAAAAAAAAAAGGCAAAAAGAGTCCCAAACCCTGTCCTCTCCCATTAGACTCACTCCAACTTCCAGCTTCTACTGGGTTCCTGTTCAGAGGGAAATCCTCCGTCACCTCTGTCTAGACTCCTCACCTGAGTTTTTACTGGAAGAAGTGCTGAGATGCACCTTCCAGGACCATAAACCTCTCAAACCACACATGCTAGAACACACATACACGCTGTATTTTAGACACTCGCAATATTTTATAGACGTGTCTCTAGCATCAACCCTAGCAAAATTCCCTGCTGTGCTATTTCCTTGCTGACCACCAGTTCAAACATTCCCATCCACAAAATGCTTCACAAAATGCCCCTTTAAAGTAGAAGCTGCATTGCAGTTCCTAGCATGACTTATTCTACATACTATAGGATTCTGGCTTGATCCCTGTCACCTCCCACAGAGCCAGTTAAGCTAAAGATCTGTCCAGAAGGACACGTAATCTTGCACATAACACTGCTGAATACACAGCCAAACTACCCCAGCTAAACTCCCAGCCTGGGTAATTAGAGATTTTATTCCTCTATTGTCCAACTGCTGATTTCATTACAGACTTTATGAAATCTCTGCTTTAAATTCCCTGATACTCATTAGCAATAATTAAGCAATGATGATACAGAAGACAGAAATAAGAGGTTAAGCAGAAGGGAGTGGCTTTTTTTTTTCCCCTTCTAATAAGTCCAGTGCCAATGCTCATGAGCCAAAATTTTCACAACTGTCCAGCAAAAACATGTGTCAGGGGAAAAGAAACGCTGGAGAAACCAGGGGGTTTTGTCTCCCTTGGATGCAATGCTGAGTGCACATCCCATTAGCTTGTTTTAGACTGTGCTAAGTGAGAGAATCTGCTTCAACATCTCCCCTTACGTTGACTCACAGCACAACAGGGACATGTTGTTTTGCCACCTTGACATAAATGACTTGTATTACAGCAGGACAGGCTGTCAGAGGGGCTGACAGGCTGGATTTCATTACTCATTTCACATACCCTCTTTCCTGCAGCACTGACATCCCTCACCCCAGCACTGCAAAGGGTCTCACTGCTGCTCTCCCATCATTCCATGCTTTCTGCTGTCACCTGCTCCCCAGAAACACAGCAAAGGCATTTTAACACGGACTAGATCAGCCACTCCACCTTTTCTTCTGGACAAAGTGGTGAGATACAGAGGATTCTCTATATGGACGTAACTCTCTCCAGTAACACAAGCTGAAGGAAACACATTAAAATGAATCACTTGCAATTAAAAGCAGACTGACTTGAATTTTTCTACTTAAAAATAACAAAAAATTCAGCTCCTGAGTACCTACCCCTTCCTTCCTCCCTGATTTGGAAGCTTCAAATTCTGAATAATCATAATTCTGAATAATTTGCCCACAGGCACAGCCCTGAGACTCCTCACGAACTAGGACATCTCAACTGTATTCAAAATTCCCAAGTGCTGCTCTAACTTGCTTATCAAATGTCTGAGTCCGGCAGCAGTGGAGACAATCAGCCTATGCACTGGTGGCTCAAGTATCGCACACTGTTGCTCAATTTTGTCCTGGGTTGCATCTTTTTTTTTTTTTTTTGNGTTTCCTTCAAAAAAAGCAAGCAGCTGTTCCAGCAGACAGCTCCCGGATTTCCCTGGATGTGCGTCAGTGGGATGAGGCATGCTGCTCCTTCTCAATCTGGCGGCCATCCTTCAGACAGGAGGAAGCAAGACCGTGGTCATATCTAAGCTACTGAAAATCTTGGACATAATCTGCAAAGTAAGCCAGACAGACGGCTTTCCGTGCTTGCACTTTCTAAAAATGAATCATGAAAAGCCACGACAGCGGATAGAATGGTTTAAGCCAACCAGTCAAAAATAAGCTAGAGCAGAACAGCACTGCCAACGTTGCTCCACTGTGTCATTTCACATTCAGGAAGGTCTTACAAGCATTTGCAGAGCCCTAAATTAAGCCATCAGCACTAAAGTGGACAGTCTGTGGACATTCACCACCACTGCTCAGTCAAGCAGAGTGAGGAATCTCCAAGCTCTGCTCTCCTACAGTCATATTCTCCCTAGTGCCTTTAATAGTGTGTTTTGAAGCACAGCTTCACCTTTAATTAATGCAAGATGTACAATAACTCTGCAACCTCTTCCCTCCCCAAAAATATTGAGCCTGAAGGTCAGCTTATCAGATTCATATTGAAAACCCAAGACGCAGCCCAGAGTCCAAGATGACACGGCGGGGGCCACAGCAAGCAGTGGAAACTGTACAAAAGGCATTTACACATCTTGGCTGGAAAATTCCAAGAGCAGCAGTATCTGTTCTGGGCCCACTGCTTCCCACAGAGTATGACAAAATCACACTGAAGTCAATGAAAATTTGTCATATCCTGTGAGGGAAGAGAGACAGAAGGGGAGAGGGAGCTGTCGGCGTGTCCTGATGAGGTGCAGCTGATCCAGGAAAGAAACCAGACCCCTGATATCCTGACATCAGCTGATAAACCCTAAATGAAACCATTTTGCCCCAGGCAATATTCTGACAGGGCTGAACCACATCCTTAGCAGACACCTTCTTGACCACATGCATTGCTGCCGTGCTGAGAAATGTGCACAAGAGTTACCCTAAAAACCTGTCAGGTGTTAACCTGACACACACAACAGTCTTTGCCTACCAGCAGTACAGAGGGTCAAACGAAGTATCACTCACAAGCCAGGAATTTTTGCCAAGACTGCAATGGAGTATCTAGGTTGCATGTGACAAGAAGATCTGTTTCGCTTCCTTGCCACCTCCTGCCTAAAAATTCAGCCCAGACAACAACATCCTAAAGCTGCCCCCAATGTTGGCAAGCCCAGAGAAGGTGTCTTGCTTCCATTCCTCACACACCACCTCCTACTTGACATTCTTTCAGATGATGATTAAAAAAATCCATCCCACCTTCCCCCAGAAGGCTCACCACAATTCAGATTTTAACAAAACGCAACATTAAACCCACCCCAACCAGAGTCACGTTAAATGGGTGCAAGTGGCCAAACTTGTAGGCGATTTGGCCATGCAGTGACAACCCAGATGTTCCCTGTCCGTGCCTCCCTCCCTCCCACCCACCTCCTCACGGCATTAGTCATTCAGAAGACATCAGAACAAAGCCACATTCAGGCTCGCCAGATCAGGTTTTGTTTGCTTCAAGACCACAGTGGTAGACAGCTGTTGCACATTTTTGCCCTGAAGTCTGAGTTCCTCACAAGACTCAACGAAGCTCTGATCAGGAATGACCTGTGAAGGGCTCCAGCCCAACCTCCTGCTGGAAGAGGGGCTACTGGCACAGCTTTGTACCCCATGAGCTTCATTATGTGGCTGTTGCTCCTTGTATCAACAGGCAACCCCAGAGAGTTTGGTTCTGTCACCTTCACATCTGCCCCTCAAATAGTTGTAGGTGGCTGTGAGATGAATCCGTAACTTCTTCACCAGAGGAAACAGGTCCAGCTCCCTCATCTCCTCCTTGGAGGACATCTGTGACTAACGGGTCTTTGGCCATCTTGGTGGCCTTCTGCTAAACCCTCTGCAGTTTCTCCACGACCTTTTTGAGCTGGGGGGATAATATTTTAGATGTATCTCACCAGTATCAAGCAGAGGTGGTATGAGCTTCCCTCATCCCGTCGGTCAGGCCTCCAGCCTTGATAATAATAAAGGAGAACAGTGTGCTTCAAAATATACTCTTTGTATGATCCCCCCTCTATCCTTCCTTGGCCTGAAGGATCCACACAGTTAAATCCCCAGTGATATCCTATGACACCAGATTGAAGCATTTCTCCTCTGTCACCTGCTTTCCATATTTAAGAAGTGATAAATATGCACACAGATACATGCATAAAAATCTGGGTAACACAGCACTTCCCTGCCTTGAAGGTGAAGGTAATGTTGAGTTTACTGGCAGGCAGTCACTAAAAATGCAAAAGTAACATGACAATATTAGCAAGTGCCTTGCACTGAACCAGCATTCTTTCTTGCTTAAAGCTAACTGTAAGGGTATTAAATATATTTAAAGCCTAAGGGTTATGAAAAATTCAATTTGGAACCATTTTAATTTTAGACTATATACAATTTGACCTTTATGTAATCAGAGAAAAAGCAGGGCAGTTTAATCCATAATGATTTTTTTTCCCCTATAAATAGGCATTTAATCAACAGAAGACAAAACATGGCATCCTGGAAAATCACTGAAATTATCAGATTTGGCAGGCAAAGCCCTGGTCTTCTTTATTTTCTGCATTAATTTAGGAAAAGAAAGGAAGGAAAGAAGCACTGGACTTCTTTCAGAACAGCTGTTCACCTTAAAGATGTAAAGAGCTGCTGTTCCTCCTCACACCCTCTTTTGTGGAGAGTTTCACACTCATCAGCACAGCCAGCACCAGGTAACACCTCAGCCCCTTTGCTCTCATGGGCTACTTCACCTACTGAGAAAGGAGGCATAACCCCACCGAACTAAAACAGGGAAAGGGTTGGAGCTTTTTGGGGTTTCCTTTTAAATAACTAGTAATTCATGTGTCAAATCCAGCTCAGTCAATGAGTCAAAGTTCCTGTGCACACTACCAGGATCACAGAATCAGAGGATCTGTCAGGTTAGAAGGGACCACAGTGGGTCACCTGTCCAACCTCCCTGCTAGAGCAGGTTCCCTGTTCAGCTTCATCCTACACCACATCCCAGCTCTACCCTTTTAGCTGATGTCCTACAAAAGTCTGTTGAGGAGAGGAGCAGAGTCCAGTGGTGTGCATGGATCAGCCCTCCCAAAAAAAGCAGGGGAACCCACAGCTGGAAAGATTAAAGAAGGGATGGAGGTGGGGAGCACACACCTCTCTCCCTCCTCCACCATGCACAGAACATGTCTGTTCCTCCCTGCAGCTTCTCCTACACTCCTCAAAGCAGGCTCGGTTCTGAGTCTGGCTGTGCTGGGAGCTGTAGCCCTGTCCTCCTGGCACCCATCCTGCCTTCTAGGGAGGGGACACTGTGCTGGGAAGGCTCAGGCACTGAAGTGTCAGCCCTGCACCACCAGCCCCAGGGCAGGTGCACCTCCCCAGGCAGTGAGTGTGCTGCTCCGTAAGCACGTGCTGCATGTGCCCCAAAGGGATGTGTTTTCACCTCAAGTTCACCCCGGTGCTCTCAGGACATCACCTCTGAGGGCCCCGTGCACCAGGGCCAGGCACTAACCCCACATCTCCCTGTCAGTGCATTGTTCTCGTTTATGGCTTCTTGGACCAACAGCTGTTTAAAGTTCCTTTTACCCCCCTATTTTTAAAAGAAAAGCAAGATGCTGACAATGCAAGTGACCACCCAGGCTTTCAAAGCACTGCAGGAGGCCAAAAAGGAAAGTCACCCATCAAGCTTCTTGTTATCCTGATGCCTCTTTAGAGGAAAGGCAGTTCCCACAATCAGCCCTATTTACCGCAGACCATAATTTTGCCTGGACGACAGAACAAGCTCCTGGATACTGCTCTAGCTGCACATGAATGCATTTGAGGCAATATGTAAAATTAATGAAGACAGGTTTTGGGTCCCTCCCCTGCAAATGTCCGATGTCCATGTGCTGACTGTCAGTTGTAATGGACTCACACGACGTGTGTCAGCGTGGAACATGCAAATGCCCAGCCTGACTGGGAAAAACTGTGTGTGTTATGGGGCTAAAAGAGTGGCAAACCTGTAACTTTTAATGCCTCAGCCTCTCTCAAGACCACAAGCCCCAAGAACAAGAGCAGTTTTACTTGGCACAAACAGGGATGCCTGAGCAAGACGACACGTGCAAGGATGCCAAAGGTTTCGATCTCCTCTGAGAATCTCTGCCCTAGTAAGCCAATGACAGGGAACACATGGCCCCCAGCCATATTATTTGTTCTAGTTTATTATGCATAGCACAATACAGACAGTAACAAGTGCGTGTCAAGATGTGGCCTGTTAAACGTGTTGAAAACATTTACTGGGCCAGCAGCAATGAAAAGGTTCCCTACCCGTGTATTACACAGATAGAGGTTTACTGCACACAGCCCCAGTTTGAATGCATTGCCCAATTTGCAGCCAACAGCCCCAAGTCTCAAATGTTTTATGAGCAAGCAACTTGGACTCCTTCTCTTCGATACATGTGACGTGTCTCACTTCAAATTTGCAACTGGAGTTGCATTCGCATGTCCAACAGGCAACGGCCGATTGCACAAGGATTGCAAAAGGGCTGCATTTTCCAGTGGTTACCCAATGGCAAATTCCAGTTTCAAGGCCATTTTAGAAGCCTCAGTGAGTGTAACAGAATGAGTCAGGATGGGAGGGACCTCTAGAAATCATGAAGTCCCACCACACTGCTCAAAGAGGTGATTCAAGCAGCTCCTCAGGACTCTGCCCAGCTGAGTGCTGACTGTCTCCAGGGATGGAGACGTCTCTCCACAGTCTCTCTGGACACACAGTTCCCATGTCTGACCACTCTGCCAGTAACAAAGCTCTATCTTACGTTTAAAGGTAATTTCCTGAATGCCAGTTTGGACCCACTGCCTCTCAAGACACTAAGCACCCCTGAGAAAAGACTGGATCCTTCTTTACCGCTCTGCTAGGTCTTCATGCATGTTGATGTGATCTCTGCAATTCTCCTTTCTCCAGGTCGAGCAGCCCCAGCTCTCTCCACCTTTCCCCACACACCAGATGCTCCAGTCCTCTCACACCTTTCTCAAGGTGTGTCACTGGACTCCAGTATGTCAGTGTCTCACTTGTACTGGAGAGCCCAGCACTGGACCCAGTACTCCAGATGTGCCTCACCAGGGCTGAGCAGAGGGAAAGGCCCACCTCCCTCAGACCCCCTGGCAATCCTTTACTCAACACACACCAGGATGCTGCTGCCCATCTTTGCGCAAGGACATACTGATGTCTCACGTGGAACTCCTGGCCCACCAGGACCCCGTGTCCCTGTCCTTCAGTGCTGCTGCCACCTGGTCAGCCCCCTGTTATATAAACTCAGTAAAGTTACAAGACTTCTTTCACATCTACAAGATCTCTTTCACATCAATACCCCCCATGCTGGTCCATATTTGCCCTCACGTAGCCAGAAAATCCAAGCGCAAACAGCCTGACTCACCAAACACGTGGCAAACCCCCAAGTCTGCCCAGAGCCTCGCCCACTGCATTGAGCTGTCAGAAAAGGCCACCAGTGCAGACACCTGAAAGGTCCTTTTCTTGGTGGGAGACAAAGTTCAGATCAGATATGGATCAGGAAAATCAGCCTAACCTTGTAATCGGTGTAATTAACGTAGTCAGTGTAATTAAAAGCACTTTGATCCATTGAAGGAGGAGCACATGAGGAAATAACGCTGTAAAACAACACATAACGACAGCGCTAGCACAGCAATTACTGTTTCTAGGTTCAAAAGGCAACAGGAAGGTAACAAAGAGTGAACCAGTCAAATCAAAGCTTGAGACAGCACACTAAAAACACCCCTCAAACAACCTTAAAATTGTCTCGCTTCAAATTTGCATTCTCTCTCCTGGAGAAGATGATTACAACCTTTTGATCTCTGCAAGCAAGACAAATTATATTATCATGATTAAAAATTCAGGTCCTTCTGTTGCCTCAGTAAGTAGGACACACAGAGACAAAGGTGCACAGCAGCATTTCTTTCCTGAAGTATCTCAGTTTCTGGACACAAAAGGATTAAAATAATAAACTGCCATGATTTAAGGGATGCTCAGCTCTGTCACCCAGAGTGCAGAGCACCAGCTGACCAATGCAGGAAAGCCAAAAGCAGCTCTCCCAGAGGTGAAATCGAATTGCACGCACCCACTATTTGATTTCTAGCAGCATGTGTAACAAAATTAAAATTAAAAGGGGAGGGGGGAAATCAAGGTAATTTTACCAAAACCTAACTGGGAAGGGAAACCAAACAAACTACCACATCTCTCCTTTTCCTTTCAATAAAAGCTCCCTCTGTCAAAGCCTTAATATCTTGTCAGTGCACACCAGCAAATCCATTTAAAGCTCTAACACAGAATTTTATTCTTCTGCGACTGCACAGCAAAAGAGAGCGTTCTTCCTTTGTCATGCTGGAAGGATTCGGGCTGAAAACTGGCAAGAACCAAATTTTAAAGCTGGGTCTCTTCTTCCCCCTACCTTTTCATCCTGCTAGGGTCTTGGTAGCAACCTTCAGTGTGAATCAAAGGGGATTAGGGAGAGGTTCAGGAGCAGCACAGTGAGAAAACCATAAGTGTTACCTTTAATAATTACCAAGACTTCCATGGTGTTACCATAGGAATTAATCCTTATATTAATATTTAAAGCATGAACAAAGCAAGGACTCTGGAAGACATGATGGGGGGAAAGTGGTAGCAGTTCACCACTGCAATGCTCTAATTGTAACTTAAGGGGAACAAAAAGACACCTTGAGACCCCTAAGGAAATTGTGCTGCATGGATAACAGGGTGAGCTTAAAACCAGAACCGCCTTCTTCCCTTGCCATCTTCCTGAGTGAGTAGCCAAACCTACCTAGATTTTTACAAGTCTCCAGAACTGAACCCCCTCCTACACAGCTTTTTGGAAATACACACCAGCAACACAGAGCACTCTTGAGCAAACCATATAAATTACGAGGCAATGAGATGTGAAGAAAAGAGTTCTTTCCAAATTCTGCAGGGTGCT
The DNA here is from genome assembly GCA_013396775.1 of Cephalopterus ornatus. Taxonomy (NCBI): domain Eukaryota; kingdom Metazoa; phylum Chordata; class Aves; order Passeriformes; family Cotingidae; genus Cephalopterus; species Cephalopterus ornatus. The sequence goes on from VZRE01014057.1 coordinate 242,739, forward strand.
TCTGAGTAAAGACGAAGGCTGGCACCACACCAAGACCTAAAAAAGGAGGAAGGTGTCGGACCAAACGTAAAACTGTATCTTAAAAAGATGAGAAATATCAGACATCCTCTTCAGATCATTGCTTCACAGCAAGCCTGCACAGCACCTTCTAAAGTGCAGTTGGGCAAACCTCAAACAGCCACAGAAGCCAGAACTCAGAGGATGCAGCAAGGCTGATGAAACCCAGCGGGGTGTGTGTGCAGGAGGGGCTGCAGCACTTGCTGCCCAGGGCTGAGTGCACGTGGCCTTAGTCAGCTCTCCAGTTCACTTATCCCTGCTTTTCAACCAAGAGGTTGGTGAAAGCAGGGAAGAGGTTTTGCCTGTAGTGGTGTTATGTGAACCTACCTGACAGCTCTGCTCTGGAGACAGGCTGGGAGAGCTGCGGGTGTTCAGCCTGGAGAAGTCTCCAAGGAGACATCAGAGGTCCTTCCACTGCCTGAAGGAGCTTTGCACAAGGGTCTGGAGTGACAGAACAAGGGGGAGCGGCTTCAAAATGACAGAGGGCAAGGTTAGATGGGATATTAAGAAGGAATTCCTCCTTGTGAAGGTGGTGAGGCCCTGGCACAGGTTGCCCAGAGAAGCTGCAGCTGCCCCATCCCTGGAAGTGTCCAAGGCCAGGTTGGACGGGGCTTGGAGCAACCTGGGCTAGTGGATGGTGTCCCTGCCCGTGGCAGGGGGGTTGGAATGAGATGATCTTTATCATGTCCCTTCCAACCCAACCTAGTCTAAGATTCCACGACCGCTTTTAATAGAACAAAATCCAATGTAAGTGCTGTGACATGGCAAATGTACTAAAAATACAGGTCATGCAAGATGCACAACCACCAGAAAGATGGGGGTTTAGACTAAGTCTCCCTTAAAATCCCATTATTCCAAGAGAGCTTGCAGATTTCAACACCACTCCATGCAGGAACCCTGATCTTCAGTCTTCTTTTCCCTGCCAATTTTCCTCAGTCTTTTGTGTTGGGTTTTGGTTTTTTTTAAAGAAAACTGTACACCAAATGCTGCATTTCTAAACATTACACATTTATTCCCTGCTCTACCAGTTTGTGACAAGGCTTCTTCTAAATTCATTCTCAAACCATTTTAAACATCTGGAATACCACCCATGTGGGGGAAGAGCACAGAGCTCCTGGCCCCTGCACAGACAGCTCAGAAGTGGAAAAATCCTTTCAGCAGCCATTTGGACATTAAAGGGAGCAGAAGACCTTATTCCCTTCAACTCGTAACAGAAGGCGAATATTTACTTTTCTCTGGTGTGTCTGAAAAAATTTGAGTTCTGGAGTTGCGTGGTGGCTTTGAGACGAAAGCAGGTCACTCAAGAGAAGAAATAAGGTTTTTAGATCTTATGGAGGTTAAGTGCATGTAAATCAGATAAGGTGGTTAAAGTGAATTATCAAATTCTTCAAAACCTCATGCTGCAGAATACTGCAAAGAAGTTTGGGGGAGCATGCATAGAAAGGACAGGAAGAGTAATAGCTAATAAGAGAGCTCTCCAGTTCCAATTTCCTAAAGCTGATGTCCTGAGTACTGCTATGACAGCAAAAATAACAAGTCTTTTTTTTTTTTTTTTTGCCCTTTCCCTGTTAGCAACAGCTATAAATGTCATCAACAGCACCAGCAGGAAACCTCCACAGAGGGTAGGATGTGAAGAAATGAGATGCTTGCTAGTTTTAGAAACCATTAAATTTGCCATTTCCACTGAACTCCTACAGTCACTTCTTCCTGCGAAGTTCAGGGACTCACAAAATAAAAAAGCCATCCTGGCAGAAACTGCCTCTGCACTGGAGAGTGAGCATGACAGTCCTACCCATCTCCTGGGGAGCCTTCCCAGTCTGCTGGCATCAAGACTGGCCACCGCAGGCAGTGGAAGAGGCTAAAATCCTCTGGGTCAAGAGGTTCAGAAACTGAAGACCAGGTCCTCCGTTTTCTTAGAAAAAATACAAGATGATTTCAGGGGAAAGAGCTCACCGTCCAAAGGACTCTCCTCTCAAGCTCTCATGAAAAATCCCTCTCCTCTCTTAGATGCTCTTAAGAGGAAGGAGCACATTTCTGGAGATCTGTTATTTTCTGCCTTCGAACAGGTATTCAGCACCACTGAATTCAGTCCACTTTCTATTTTCCTCAGAGATACCGGATAAGTTTATAAATCCTTTATATTTAACTTACAAGCTTGTGTGAAATCGGAAGTCAACAGGACAGAGAAGCTGAGCAACAGAAGTGTCTGCAACAGTTTAAAAAGTGCTCTTGTTAAGTCTGGGGACTTAACAGATCAACTAAGTACTGGAGAATTATAACCAAACCTAATTCTAGCAAATGCCTTTTGGAGTACAAACCCACTGCTGGAAAACAGCAGCACTTTAAAGAGGCCTGTACGAGCAGCACGAGAAAAATCAGATGCCTCTACCTTCTTCAAACACTACAAATTGCTGCAGTCATGGGGTGTTTTTCCCTGATGGTGGGACAGCAACACCCAGACTGACTTGAAATGCCTCAGCTCAGGTACCAGGTGCAGTTTTACTCTGGGAAGAAAGTTAGAGCAAGTGTTTCTTACACCTTCCCACTCAGGCCCTGCTTTCACACCGCCCTGCAGACACCCACAGGAACCATTATCTGCGTGCCTGTAGATACCCACTTCAAGGAGAGAAGTGAGGTCTGTCAGTGGGCTGCCAAAGACTCAAAATAATTTTAAAAGGCAGCAATGTCACCAAGGCCACTGAAGAGCAGAGCAGTGGGTGCCCAAAAGTCAGATCTTCACAAACGCCAGGCAGCCAGACCCAGCTAATGCATGTCTCCATTCAGCTGGTTAAAAAAAATGAAATTTATAAAAAGATCAGCTGGGCTGTCTCATGTACCACAGATTCTGGTACACTGTCACTTTGACAAAGATTGCTTGTTAACACAAAAAAGCAGTGCAGCAAGAGCAAGAATCGGCTCCTCACAATGCCTTTAATTCTCCTGCAGTTACGGAAGGGAACAAACCCAGGGCTGCACTAACCTTTCCATGTTCTTCCTTCCCTGCATGTTGTGAACATGACCAAATGCTTTTTGTTTTAAAGGTCAGAATTTGAAACAAGAACGTTAATGGTTTCGTGATCTTTAAAGTAGCAATTCTAGGTTCAGCTGCAGAAAGTATTTGAGAAACAGTGGTTAAAAATAAGTTTTCACAGCTAATACTAAAAACCAAGAACTCAGCCAAGAACTTGAACACTGCACTATATCCATGTGTTTTGAAGGAGGGGATGCTCTCCCCAATACACCACCTTGGCACAGAGCTTCTCCCCAAGGATAACAAAGCTGGAGCAGCCCCTGGCCAGGTGCAGGCTGGACACCCATCCCTTGCAACGTGCCCATGGTATTTTGGGAGCTGTTTTATTGATGTGTTCTGGAGGGATTATCAAGTCTGCTGGCAACAAACGCTCATCAAGGCACATCACCTCGTAAAGCAGGGGAGTAACTGCTGCTATGTTACATTAGGAGCTGCTGGCAAAGAACTCATTTCAGTGATTCCCAAAGACAGGAACGTGCAGCTATCTAGTGGAAAATAATGAGTTTGGTGAGTTCAGTGGACAACAGCACTAAATAAAGCAAAGATTCCCGCAGAAACACGTAACTGAGCTGCAGGTAACACGAGATGATGATGCAGCAGAGGCTGCAGGAACCAAAAAGCACAGCTGCATCAAAAGGGAGAAAAGCAAAGCAAACATCTGCTGCAGGACTAGTGTTTAAACAGGCACTACCTTGACTTCAAACTGAGATGTTTTCAATAACTGAAACATTAAAGGTCTCTGTATTGTCCATACTACTTTACCACCCACTTAAAAAAAAAAAAAAATTGGATAGCATTTCCAAATCCATCTTCATGATTTAAAGGCCGCTCAGGAGTGTTATGGAAACCTGCCTAATTCGTCCAGACAGTTTTGACAAATCCAAACCAGTGCGTTTAAATGTTTAGCGAGGAAACATTTTTCAGGAGATGTAATACCTTTTATTAGACCAACAGATACAAACAAGGAGCCTGAGGGGCTGGGAGGGCAAAGAGACTGACAAGCTTTCAACATCTAAGTCTTCTTTTCCAGTCTGAAGATGGGCTGTTGGCCTGTAAGCCTTTCTGCTCAGACTAAATAATATTAAAAAAAATCAGAAAACTTGGCTCCTCCTCTAAACTTCCCTTCGTTTGTACACTTAAACTGTCAAGGCTTCAACATTAATTCGTTAAATGACGAATATACCTTTTGGACGGTGTTTTTGAACACACCAAAAGGTTTGCAAATCCCTTCTTTAAACAACGAGAAAACTTAAATCCATGTATGGAAAGTGAACAACGTCGTCTCTTGCCAACCTTTGCTTCCCTGTCCCACAATGCAATGTCAGCAGTATCACCAGCACATGTTAGAATAGACACGTCCCAAGCCTCAAGCTGTGAACATGCTGGACTGCCAACCACTCGCAGCTCAGCAGCCAGGGAACACGAGAAGATGTGTATCCCTCCAGACTCTGCAAGCTTCACAGAAAAAGCCCTTTTTCTGCTGCCTTGCAGAGAGGTTGGGTTGTGGGAAGCAGCTCTTACAAAGCCTGTCACCACACGCACGACGCACTGGAACACGCCGCCATCCCCGGCGAGGATGAAAGAGGGAATGCACAAAAAGCCATTTCAGAGTTGCGTTGGGAGAAACATGACCTCAGTTTAATGGGCCTCTGGAATTTCCTTGCTGCACCTGGGGACTGCAGCCTGCAGGAGCGGCCACTGACCATGTTCCCTTCTCATGGAAAACGCTGCAGGGCCATGAGGGTGCTCGAGGCCCCGAAACATCTCAGCTGCCCCCTTGGCTTTCTGAACCATTCTGAGTCATTCTGTGTGTATTGCACAGCCTTTTAAAGGAGATGGTTGATCACTGTGGACATTTGAAATGCTGTAATCTAATCACTACCAAGGACAGCTAGTGGCTGTTTTATGAGCTGTACCAGGGATGTTGCCAGATATGAGAAGCTCACAAGGGTATTCCCCAAAAGTAACTTTTAAGGGAATCAGAGGATCGTAGAATGGTTTGGGTTGGAAGGGACTTTAAAGATCATCTAGTTCCAACCCCCTGCCACGGGTAGGGACACCTTCCACTATCCCAGGTTGCTCCAAGCCCCATCCAACCTGGCCCTGGACACTTTCAGGGATGGGGCAGCCACAGCTTCTCTAGGCAACCTGTGCCAGGGCCTCATCAGCCTCACAGGGAAGGATTTCTTCCAAATAACTAATCAAATCCTGCCCTCCTTCAGCTGAAAGTCCTTCTCCCATGTCCTATCACTGCATACCCTTGTGCAAAGTCTCTCTGCAGCCTTCTTGTAGCCCCCTTTAGGTACTGGAAGGCTCCTGAGAGGTTTCCTCCAATCTGTGTTCTATGGTTTGATATATTCTGGGAGGGTTTCACATTACAGCCACCACTACTGACGACATGCTTGACTGGCAGGAATACAGATACGCCCTCCTGGCCTATTACTCCTAGAATTTGGTCACCCTACCCAAAAAAAGCAAATTATGGTCCTGCCAGGGGATCCTCTCCAAGTGAGGCACAGCTGGACAGCTCAAGCAGCAAGAAAACATCAGCACTGTGACAACTGGCTTCTGTGATTCCTCAGATGAAGGAGCAGTGACCACAGCAAGCTACAGCTGAGGGACAGGGAAGGAAACCCAGGGCTGTGCCCATCCTTGTGTCTGGTCTCACACCCTTGCAGTACTCAGAAGGGTTTGATCTCGCTGCCAAGCAGCCGCTTGTGATTCCAAGCCCGGACGCGGAGAGGCTGCCCAGCGTTACGCGGCCGGCCGGGCACTCAGCCCGTGTGCCACACAGAGCCAGCTCGGACCACAGCGCTCCAGCCCAGCCCCTGCAAAGCTGGGCCACAAAAAGCCAAAGCTGCAGCACATCCAGCTCTGAGAACCACCTCTGAGCGCCCTCACCATTGTACTCACAAGCCCCCTTCAGAAGGAGTTGGAGAGCGAGAGCCGGCGGCACTGGGAGTCTGTGCCAGGCAAAGACAATCTGCAGTCAGACTCATCACTGTCAATGCCTGGAAGACGAGCATGAATAAAAGAAACTGAGGTATTTTAAACATCAGCTGTCTCCATCCCTCCCTTAAAAAAAATGAACCAAAACCAAGGCCAAATATGAGGACTTACAGGCTAATCTAGTACCTTAAATAAGGTCAATTTTCCACGTGACTAGCATTTTAATACTGTATTAAATTATATATATTTTTCACTGTACCCCTTAGTAAAAAAGCCTTAAATAGATGCCTGAGGTCTTTTGGGCTGTTATTAACAGCAGAGACAACCGACTTTGAAACACACACCCTGCAGGGATCTCTGTGCACATATCCAATTACGCACAGTTCTGCTTCCAAAGTTTTCTCCTGATAAGTGTCTGGAATAAACTGAAATCTCTTCAGCATGCAAAACTTCTGGGATGAATTTAAATGAGCGTCTTCAGTGTTTTATGAACAATCCCTTACAAAGAGGAAAACTGAAAGACAAGGTTCATTGTCCAAAATAGGCTCTAGGTAAGGTTTTGTCATAAAATTCCTGTATGACTTATGGGAAATGTCCATTCCATAGAATGGAAATTGGAAATGGAAACTGGACAGGTACAAGAAACTGCTTTCCCATGCATCTAATAAGCCAGATGACAGACTGTTTAAGTAGTATTACAGACTGGGCAGAGCCGTCCCCAACCAGACACAATGTCCCTGCCCACGGGAGAGCAGGAGATTTGGGGAGCAGCCAGAAGTGCCCACTGTCAGAAAGAAAAGCCCTGTTTTACTGTCAAGTAGGTGGGACCTGAAATCATGTGCTAGAGTCAGAAATGGGTGAAATAAAAAATAAAAAAATTTAAAAGGAAAGAAAAAAAAGAAAAATAACTTGTCAGAAGATACTTTATTGCCATGCATCCTGAGCCAACTGTACAACAAGGCTTTGCAGCAAGCAGACAGCTCCGCCAGACAGCTGTGAGAACTTCACACTCAACAGACAACCAACCTCGGCTCTAATCACCACCTCCAGTGGTGATCTCCTCCAGGAAAGATTTGCTCAAAATCTGCAAGTTAAAGGCAATTCAGTTTATAATTTATAGCCTCGGGATGGCCAAAGGCTCTCTCTTACCCCAGAGGAGAACCCACGAGGCTTGGGAACAATATGAAAAGAAAAAAACCAAAAAGCGGCCAAGAAAACACAAACAACAACAACAACAAAAACACCCAGCAAAAACCCCAACCTCTCTCTGACCTCCAAACTTAACGAGTCAAAAGTAGGGTGACACACGACAGGCAAGTACAGGCAGAGCAGAGAGCACGAGGCAAAAGGTGAGGTACAAACCAACACACCTGGAAAGGACACACAGAGGAAATGCGGCTATGGACTGACAAAAAACAGATGAAATCTAATCAAGGAAATACAGATCCTTCCATCACACTTCATCCTTTACTGTGGTGGTCTTGCAGACTGAATGTGTTAAGTCCAGACCCTGTCCAAGACACTGTTGTTCAAAACACGGAATTCAGGTAAGGAACAAGTCATTTCCCTAAGCTTGACCCTGCAGAGACACAATATCACACTTCGTTGCCCCAAGCTTTGCATTTCAGCTGTGGCAAAAATTAAAGGACAGAGGAAAGACACCACCTCACGTGGGTGCACACTCTTAAGAGAGTTTTGTATGCTGATGGTTTAGCAATCCTGCCATTTTTAATCACAGTTGTGCCGAAAGGTAATGTGTTCTCCCATTATGGCTTACAACTGGGAAATATTTATGGAATGAGCAGCATGTTAGAGTATCTTTATTTCCAGCAGTTAAATGAGGCTTCTGAGAGTCCTCCCTAATATTGCGGACATTTGTTTCATTGCATGAGACTTGTGCTCCAGTTTAGAATTAAACTGTCATAGGGGGATTTACTGATTTAACTGAATACTTGCTTTCTGAGAGAGAAATTCCAGTTGTCTGCTTCTCAGCTCTATCTAGCCATCAATACAAGCCAATTTCAATTTCAGGTTTCCTGGATTGAAAGAAAAAGAGGTGAAAATAAAAATCCATTGTTTTTCATTAAAAAAAAAATAAATAAAAATCAGCCAAGACAACAACAACAAAATCAACAAAAGAATCAAACAACATTAAAAAAAAAAAAAACACATATGGTTCTTCCTAAAGGTATTGAGAAGTCTCTTCTGCTCGGCTTTTATTACTTCCAGCTTCTTTAAGCACACAAACTTGTCAAAGTCCGACATGCAGAAGGGACTCTCGCAGGCCTGCCTTTTGTCTGCTGTCCAAACTTGTTCGATCCTCTGAGTGGCTGCAGAATGGAAATGAAGCCGCAGCTCTCGTGGCTCAGCCTCTGCCGCCCCGGGCAGATGAACACCCATAAAGCACAGGAAGGCAAGTTCCCTCTCAATGGAGTTAATCAGATCAACAATTATTTTCCATAGTGTCGTCATGTTCAAGCATAAACATGCTTATCTTTGTGCTTAAGATAGAGCAAAGGCAAAGCCCTGCTGCAAAAATCCCTTTTTCATGTCTGATTCTGTTGTGGGAGCCATAATCCCAGAGTAGAAAAAAGGATTAACAACAAGGACTAACTTCATTCCGTCCTTAAAACTCCAGCATTTTGAAAAGTGTATGGGATTGCAAATATTAGTAAAATTTAGGTGGGTTTTTTTGCTATTTAATTTTCCGTAATTAATGTAATACTATTGATTTTAAAGGTTGCAGGCAAACGAAAAAGGACATTATCAAGGTAATACTATAAACATACCATGTTCCAACTGCAAAAATCATTATTAACAAGTTTTTAAGAGACTTTTCAATACTGTTTTTCACCTAAACAAGCCTTCAATTTAAATATTCATTTCCATGACCTCAATTCGACAACAATGACGAACTACCAAATCCTCCCCTTGTTCGATACAAGAAACAGAAAAAAACCCCCACAACACAAACAGAATGAGCAAATCAGGGTTGGAATGAGCACCAGCTTAACTTCCTTGGAAATACCGACAGCTTCAAAGGCAAGATAAGGTGATTGGAATATCAGAGGTAAAAAGGACTCCACAAAGACATACTCCTCATCTTCTGAAATAAGCGACATCCAAGTGTCCACAAAATTCTTGAGAAGCTGATTAACTACTACAAGAGTACTCAAGTCAAAAGTCTTTGTCTCTGTCAAAAGCCTAATTAAAGGTGTTGGTTTAAAACAAAGTACTGATAGAGACTCACACCCAGGAAATCACTTCCTGCACAAATCAAAAGTTCAGGGAGCCTGGGTGAAAGCGCCCTGCTCTCCTGGCCATGCCAGTGCTTAAGGGGTATCTAGATTTTAATGAGCCACCACTTCAGGCTGGATTGGTTCAGCGGGTCAGGTCCATCACTGCTTTGGGGTACGTGCAAAGGCCACTCAGGTCCAGGAGCAGCCCAAGCCTCTGTGCTGAGGCCAGCTGGGGTTTTCCAACCAAACACACGGGTCAAAACCCAGCACTGCAGGTTAGGCATAAATTAACCTGCCGTGTGACTCTGTTCAAACCACGGAAAGTTTTCCTTCAGGAGGGAGAAGAAACAGAAACCTGATAAAAACTCCAAGAGTCAGAAACCCCGAATCATCATTATTACAGATCACCCAAAGAAGGAACAACCTAGGCACTGTTCTTAAACCATCAGACATCAGTAGAGAAAGCAGGTGTGTCTTTCCACCTTTCCCACCTGCACACGCCTAGCCCCAGGCCAAATTTCTTTGAGAAAGGCTATTAAGTCAAATATAAAAAGCTCCTGGCTTCATGTTGCATTGTTCATGTGTTCTCTTTCTGCTGCAGTGCCCTTTGGAGAGCTGTAAAGGACAAGGCAGATTTAAAGACAAGGGAGGAGGAGAGAAACAAGACAAGGCATTCTCATTAAAAGCAACCCAGCCCCATCTATAAACTCAAAGTTCAACTGACAATTAGATTTAGCACTGCACTCTGGTCAAGGACATTTTCCACTGAACAGCTCATGTTCCCAGGACACGGAGGAGGAAGGCACAAGATCTGCTGGTGAGAACCAGGAGACAGCATGTGCTCACCCAACTGGGTACCGGGTCTGGGCACTCATGCCAAACAAACACTGCTTGTGAAAACCCGCCAAAGTCCAGTGAGCAGGCAAGAATTGAACCCACTGGCCTGGCATCTCTCAGGATTTCCCAGTACAGGAGGGTCCCTTGGGTCTGTTGTCTCCTAGTAATCTTTCCTCTGTGAGCAAGCATCTCAGAAGCACGTGCGTAAGCTTAAGATTGATATTACTGGAATACACCCAGTCAGATGTCCATTTCTTTTCCTGATACCAAAAATAATCCTATACCATGAAGCTTCATTAATCCCAAGCAACAAATGCAAAGCACTGTCCTTTATTAAAGTGCTTTCACGTACCAGCAGGAAGGGCAATACTTGAACTCGTATTAGCAAAAGGAGAGGAAACACTACAGATATTACCCTCTCCTGCCAGCAATTAAAGAGGCTCTTCATGGAAAAGCTGCTCTTTACAATGTTTGCTCTACTTAGCATTAGCTCTCAATTAGTAAGAGGCAATGCTCCAGAGGATGGTAGGAATCCAAAGAAAAATATTAACAGGTAGAGAGTAGAGGTTGAAGGCTGTTAAATGAGCTCACAAGATCCTCTGGGTGGTAATAAGAGGGGGGGAATGTGTTGGAGCAAACTAAATGTTACTTCTCAGTGCAGAGCACAGCAGTGAAGCAGAGCAAATCCACCACAACAAAAAAGAAAATGGTCCACAAGACATCTGGTTGCAGGAAAAGACTGAAAAGCACAAGAAATTAAAGTCTGTGGGAAAATGGGTACGTGGGAGAAGATGACCCTAGCATTAGCAGTACAATTTTTCAAGAATAATGCTTTTTAAGAGACCAAACATCACAAACACTTCAAACAGCAGCAGTGACACGGCTCCATCCAGGGGCGGGGAAGCTCTGGAGAGGGGCCCATCACTTAATTACGGAGGAAGAAACCAAAAGGTGACACCGCACTGGTAAAGGCCTTCACTCACATTCCTCGTGAAAGAGAGAAGCTCAGAGAGCTGGAAAAAAAGGGTCAGAGGAACAGTTAATGTATTTCATCTCCTTGCATCCCCCTGGTGCAGTGAAACCAGATGACATGCAGCCAGAGTTCGGGAGCCAGCTGGAGAACCATTTGGACAACTCGGTAAGACAGAGGTGGCACCAGAAGGAACTTAAGAACATAAACACGGAGTAGCCACGCTGAGCCGGAATAAAGGCCCACCTGGATCGTGTCTGGCCTGACAGCGGGCAGTTGTGAATTCCTCCGGGACATGTCCAAGCAGCAGGGCAGATACAGGATGGCCCTTACCCTCGTACTGTTTTTCCAGCTACAGCAGTCGAAGAGCTTCCTGAGCTGGAGATTGCATTTAGACCATTATGTTTAACAGCCCCTGACAGACCTTCCCACAAAAGGAGAAACATCTTACAGCGTGAGCTAGAAAGCCACTTAATCACCGACGCAGCAAAAAGGCTATTGCTTTGGGATGTATTAATGGTATCCCCACATTCAGGGCTGGGGAGCCAAAAATCACTCATGGACTCCAATGCTGCACCTTCTGAGGATGTTCCTGGCAGAAACTCGGCTGCAAAACTAGGAGAGTTAGGGAAAAACCCAGCCCAGCAGCAAACTACCCAAGTATATGTCAGACTGCGTACAGGGAAGAGTAATGTCACTGGTTTGAAAGGAGCCAAGGTATGATCTGCTAAAACATTACAAAGATTTGTAAAAGCAATAATGAAAATGTGAGGGGACCAGTTAACAGTGTAGTTAAGGTATTCCTCTCCGATCCTGAGGCAAGATAATACTTGGTGATAACAAAGCCAAAAAAACAGATCTTCCAAGTGATTAATGAAGAAGTTAATGAAAAAGTGGTCGAGACGCGCAGAAGTGTCTAGAACACAACACCAAAGGGATGAGCAAGGAGGAAGTCTTGGGTTCTCCCCTGAGATTTCGAGGGAGAGGAAAAGTAAAGTTTACAGAAACCATCTCAAGTTCCATCAATCTTTCCTACTTCAAAAACACCCAGTCCCTCTCCATTTAGCAGATTTCAGGTTTGCTGCAGATTTTCCTGTTACTTTTCCCAGCTGTAGGTCAATACCCAAGGCTCCACCAGCCCTTCAGCAGGAGGGTTATCTCAGAAACCTGCACATCCAGTTACTGCACATTTACATCTCCATTTATGCACCAATGTACACAACGTAACTGTTCGTTTCTTCAACTGTGTGGGTACCAAACCGTTCAGCCGGACAAAATACTGCCTGAACCACGGCTGTGTTTTCATTTACACCTGCCTTATATCATCTGATACACTTAACAAAGCAGAAATGCTCAAAACTGATTAGATTTATATTTGCTCTGCTCAACTGCTATATGATTAATTTATAAATGATCAATGGACTGTAGCTCTCAGGTTATTAACATTTACTGAAAAATAAATGCAAAAATAATAAAAACTGAGTAGAACTAGAAGATTTTCAACTAGAGCCAGTTTAATCAGCAAAAAAAAAAAAAAAAGTATTTTCAAGGCATATGTTCAATATAATGCTGATACTATTCTGGGTTGGTTGTTCTTCAGAAAACACTTCCTGCACTATGGAAATCAGGTTCTTCAGTCATTATTTGCATGTCTGAATTAACGCATGGCAAGTGATGCAGAAAAACTCGATGTCTTTATCCAGGGGTTGCAAGAAAGTATTTCTTCAAGTTACAGGCACCTTGGAGAATTTAGTATAATATGTGCATTTTATAAGAAATGTCACTTATTAATGTAAAGAATAACTTCAGTGGTTTTACCTACCTAAGAACATTTTTCACGTTCATAACTTCTCATTTCTTTCTTCCACTTAATTTAACCTGCAAATATCAAACCTAACATCCTAATATTGCCACGACAGTGCTAATCCCTCCCTCTGCCAATGGAGACGGCAGGCAAAACAGATAACAACCTACAATAAAATTGCTTCTCCTACCTCTCTGAACACAAAATTTGCTCCCTAAATTCCCATTTTTTCCCCTCATGACACAGTACGTGCAAGGCCTTACTGACATCTCCTACCAAGAGCAGATCTGACATGGTTAATAGAAATCAGACATTTTACATCACACCCCCCCAGTATTTATAAAGCACTTCATGCATTTCAAAGGGAGATTCCCAGCTCAATAATGGAAGAGTCATTACTGGAGCCTAGTCCTGCAAGATCCCAAGACACTCAGCTTTAATGTCATGCCAATCTTATGCACAGAACAGCTATTTTGGGTAATTACAGAAGTTGTAATGATGCCTTTGGAGTCCCATGAAGTTGAGCTCACTCAAGACATGCAGTCTTGCAGGCAGAAGCTTTTTCAAACGGGATTCAATTTGTTCTAATGAAAAGCTGAACAAAAACAACCTTTAGACCTTAGTATTTTATTGTAGTACTTGTGTGTAGTCACATACAAGATCTCTAATCTTTAGCTGATGTACATCAGCATAACCTTGGTATCTGATCGAGTTACACCCATTTACATCAGAGGAAAATTCAACCTTTTGCCAGGTCTTATTTAGAAGTAGCTCCTGTAACTCCTCTGTGTTTCACTTTCAGTATAAATACATTAATTACAAAATTATCTTAAATGTCATCTGATACAGCACTTGCTGTTTTGAACTGGGCATTTTATTAGAGCAGAATTAATTTCCTATTGTGTATACATCAAAGACAGATCAATCCAAATCGATCGAGATGTGTCTGTAGGAAGTTCAGGAGAAACATTTGTTCAGTGTGAGGCTGTTTTTGCACGAGGAACCCCCTTCCTTTTGCTGCAGGATGGGTGAAGGGTGAAGGCCTTGGCACAGCCCATGAACCTGCGGATCTGAGCTGTTCCTCCAGCTCATTCACGTACCAGCTCATGGAATGTGCCTTGACTCTCCAAACCTACGCAGAGGTTGCGGAGTACGTTTTTATTTCCCTCAGGACTTTTAGGATTTTTTTTTAGCTTTTTGTACTGAAAAGCTGCACATCCCCATCCCTGGGGGTTCCCACATGCGTATTTTGTCCTGGTAATGTGAATTTTCAGGTGCACAGTGGCTTCACCCTTTAGAGCTAGTGAGTGTTCTCCTGAGATGAGAAGACTCCTCTCTCCCTGGTAGGGAACAGTCTGTTCTACAAGCAGGCAAAATGCAGTGAAAGCCAGCAAGAAATCAAAAAAAGTATGACAAAATACTAAAAGCTTGTTAGCTGGTTTTCACTGACGTCTTTAGGGCAGCCTCCACGTTCCCAAGTCCCTTCTGTTAAGGGGGCATGATTAATTCCCCTTCAGTTTTCCAAGCCTGCTTCTGCTTAGAAGCCAATTTAGCAATTAAATTAATCGGTAAATATTTCTTGCCAGAGAATAAAAAAGAAGTTTCACTCGCCTGGGCAAAACACAATTCCCAAAGGATTCGAGAAGTTAATGAGCGGAACAGTCACAAAAAAATGTAAAAACTGGCAAATCAGACAGCCAAGAAAGAGACAGGAAGTGACAGATTTCAGAAAATACCTCTAAAGCAGAGGAAGTGAGTCGTCCTTTAAGAAGAAATCATACATATAAAGCACATAAAACAGAGTATTCTTTGTAGACTTGACTGAAGAAGGAAAACAAAAAAAACAGATATTAAAAAAAAGACACATCCTGAATAGCACCAAAACCAAGGCAGCTTCAGTGGTCAGCCTCTTCTAGTCAAGATGGAAATTTGCATAATTTTAAAAGCAGTGGCCAAAACCTATTGATAACAGAAAAAGTGTGGGGGGAAAAAAAAAAAAGAGAAAAAAGGCAACTAAATGCATAGAGAGGAGTGAACTGAGCCAGTAAATGGACACACAGCTGCTCACTTGAAACAACGGGTCTGCTCCACGCCCTGCAGGTAAAGTCCTGAGGGTAACAGTCTGGAATGGATAAAAGGAGTTTTTTAAGAATTACAATATGGATAAGCTTCTCCTGGGAGAGATGTGCTGAGAAGAGCCTTGTGTTGAGTTTCTACTCAGGTGAAGTTCTCCTGGACTGAGAGGCTGCTTCAGAGAGTTACTGACTGGAGGCCTCTGTGGTAGCCAAGGTGTTGGATGCACAGTTTGGGGAATAAATAAAGATGCACCATTATGACAGGCATGACAGGCAGTTCCCAGACTCACAACAGCAAGAATTACCCAGTTGGACCCACTGAGGTCATGGATACCCCAGGCACCAGGTCAGGGAAGGGACGGGCAGCAACCTGAGGAAGGTGTTAAGGGCTTTGCTGAGTGACACTGACATTTTAAAAAGGAAACTCGAGCTAAGTACAGCCTTGCTTATGTGACATTAAGTCTTCCTTAAACACTCATTTTTTAAAGCCAGTTGCTATAATGCAGGAAATGTCACACATAAAAGAGCTTTATGTGAGTGCAAACACCTTACAGGGCAAATTTAACCTCTGAGATTGTGTTTTCATCCCTACAAAAGAACATTCATTGTCCAGACGTGTTCAGTGAGGTTTTTGCTGGGAAGGAGGGGAAATGCAAGTAAAAAAAAAAAATCTTCATTGCATTTTATGACTACAAAAGGCATTTCTAAGGCATTTCTCTATAAGAGAATCACAGAATATTCCCAGTTGGAAGGGACTCACAAGGATCAACTACAATGTTCTCTTTTGTTATAATGTTATCTCGTTAAACACAAATTTACCTGGACCCGATTCTTTACTTTTGGAATCATTTGTCTTTTTCAAGGTAGAGAAATTAGGCTAATTAATAAATGTGAAAGCCTACCGCCACAAGGATTTCCCCTGAAAGGACTCTCACAGCAATTTTAGCACTAAACCGCTTCAAGCAAGTTCACTGCCTGGTTTTCTCTGGCCATAAAGGCAGCAGCAGTTACACTGAGGAACAAGCCTGCTACTGTAATACATCACTCATCACAGCCTAACTGGCATGATAAAGTGTTTGCTCGTGAGGGGATTGTGTGGCCAGTCCAAACAAAGACCACTTCATCCTGCATTTCCTAGAAATCTTTTTTTTCTGGAAGAAAAAAGCTCACATCCTGAGCTGTGCCTATGGAGAGTGCTGGGAAGCCTGAGCCACTCCCCAGCCTTCCTCTTCCCCCACAGAGCAGAGCTGCCCTGCCCCGCCAAATAACCGCTCTGTTGCAGACATCCCCTACATACTTCATCCAGTTATAAATGAAATAATATCATAATCACTTGGGTTTTTATTACTGTTACCTTGAGACACTGCCAGCAGTTCCCTCCAGCAGTTTGCTGAGTGGATGAGATGTGCAGCAAACCTAAAGCCATCGAGCCAGCAAGGTCATCTTTATTGCAGAGCGAGAAATAAAGCCGGGGTGAGCCGCACGTGTTATTTCACTCCTCGCCCTTCTCATTTCCCTGCTCATCCCAACGGATCCAGTTCCTGAAAGCTCAGGGGGAGGTGATGCAGAACTGCTGGGAGAGCATCTCCCCACCACTGACTGCACAGCACCTTCTCCCTTCAGGGAGCAGGGCTGCATATATATGGACATATAGGGATATATACATAGATATATCTCACATGCACATGTGCAAATCCCCATTTGTTCCAGTATTTCCCAACAAACAGAAGAGAGAGAAACAAACGGAGTGGTCTATCATCTCTGCAAAGTATTATCCTGCTAAATTTGCTGTGGTTTGGGCAAGCAGGGATTTACCCAGCAGCAGCTCTGGTTTGAAGTGCACAATCCAGAGAGGAGCGTGGCCCAGTGCTCTCTGCACGTCCTCATGTTTTAATTCCCCTTCAGATCTTCAGAATTTCCTACTTCCACTGACATTACACGCCAGAGAGCTTCCCAGGCTACCCTGATATGAAAAGCAGACCTCAGCCTTGACCTTCAGCAGAAGTTCCGGGGGGGTAGGAGGGAGGGTGTGTTTGGCCACCTGACAGATCCTCCTGCCCTTTTGGGAGGCTGGTGTGACATTTGCTGTAGTTTACACCCGGGAGATTTGCCATCTCAGCCCGGTTAACCTGTACGTTTGAGTCCCCACTCTCAAAGTCTAAAGGACACTTGTCAAAAGCTGGCATGAGACGGAAGGTGCCAGCCTTCCCAATGCTGCATGCCTTGTTCAAACCTCTCCTGATGTCCAAGAGACACAGCATGGCTTATCCCCGGTCTTTGAGAGTCTGCTGGCCCTCCTTTGGTGGCTGTGATCCTGGGCTCACACCCAGCAGAGATCCTACAGGAGCTCTCGATCCCATGGGAGAACCAATGTGGCCACTCCACGCTGGAGTGATGAGGAAAACAGGGCAGACGAGAGCTAAAGGGGACACAGAGCAGCCAGCTTGACCAAGAGGGCAGCCAGGAAGCACAGACAAGAAGTTCCCTCTTTGCAAAGTTGTTTGTCCAAATTGAATTCGCTTCAACTTAAAAACATCACTCAAAATATCTGCATCTGTTCCTGCTCACTTAATGCTGCCCATGGCACTGCGTGGTGTCCCACCATTCACTGCTCCTCTCTCAAATCTCTTGGCATGTGAGCATTCCAGGGCAAAGGCTGGAGCACACAGTGCTCTGCACTTCCTGCACAACTCCCAGACTCCCAGCAGGGATACAGCAGCCCTTATAGGATTACAGACTCCACATTACAGCGGATCAACCACAGAAGGAACTCTCTCCACAATGCAGTCTGTCACCTTCAGCCCAGGACCACTCTCAGGGAATGAAAAACAACCCAGATTGGATCATACATATAACCACAGCACCACAGGCCAACATGGAAACTGCCCTAACACGACACAGTGCCAGCAGCTTCTCCAGCAGGACGGGCTCAAATCCACCAGGCAACTGGATCTAAGAAGAATGGACAATCCCACGGTTTGTTTGGAACATTATAGAAGACACAGGTTGAATATTAATCAGAAAGAAAAAAGTACTGATCATCACCATATCAATGGGCTCAGTTTAGCTTTCAGTGCTCATTATTGTCTGGTGTGAGGTGCAGGACTGAGTCTGTGCAGATATTTCCAAGTTTCAAGGTTATAGCTTTATCCCAAAAGCCTCATGTAGAAAGGACTGCAGCAAATCTACACAACACTTGAAGATTTAAAAATAAATTAAAAAAACCCCAACCCTGCAGTGGCATCATCCAAGTGACAGTGCTCAGGAACAGGGTCTGGAATATTTTACCATGATTCTGCCACATTCCAGCACACACAAGGATGTGAACATTTACTTTAGCTAACCACAGAGTGCATGAGCATGCAGCTACATGAAAAGGGGTGCTTTCCAGTGTGTGGCAATCGGGGGAGTCTAACCAGAACATTAAGAGCCAGCCATATTTTACTATTATTTACCATCGAGGCACCACAAGAGCCACTGCAGCTCTTTTCTTCTGAATATAATTATCATATTGATAAAACTGGCACCCATCCCAAACTGGACACGGCTTTTTTGTCCCACCACACAAAGAGAGGCAGACACAAAGACAACCAGTGACGTTATATTGGCTACCAGAGAAAACAAAATCCAAGCCACTGTTCTTCACCGCACGCTCTCTGCTTGGACAGGAAGAAAACATACCCTAAGGAGTCACTTTCAGACCCTGTTTTTGGGTAAAGAGTTGACTGCTTTGCATGGTAACTAGGCATGAAATTACTCCAGCCACAATGCAGGCTGCTCAGTGGTTTTCCTGTGTTGGCCATCAGTCAGGTGCACGAGTCCTCCCACTTGGATTTAACTCAGATGCCACGCCACAACATGTCCCATCAGCATCACACTTGTCACTTCCGTGCAGGATGGTTTTGCTGGCACGTGGAAGAAGGTGAGGCTCAGAGCACGTTGCCTTCTTGGCAGGTGTTCTACCTTGCCTAGGGGAGACAGGCATAGGGGAGTTCTACGTCGAGGAAAAATACGATTATTGTAGCCCATCAGATATGATTTCCGGCTTTGAGGATTAGAGCTGTGTCATAGCGACAGCCAGGGAAAACAGCTGGTTGCTCCTTAGCTTGCACCTTGTAACATTTTTACTGCTTAATTGCATTTATTTTAGACTAATTTCCTTGCTGAAGGCATATCTCAGTCCTTCTCTGCCCACCCCCAACGCATACCCAGCTCCCATACTCCTGTTAGAGAAACTGCAACAAAGGTTAAGCACATTTAAGGTTCACACTGTCCTCACACTCCTTAAGGAGGCAGTTTCTTCAGCAACTGCAAGTGACTGCTTCTCCTCCACTCTCAGCGCTCTCCACCTCAGTTTTGTCACTCTTGGTCCTCTGCAAAGGTGAGCACCTGTAAAACAGCTCCCTGATTTACGCAGGCAGCCAAACTCTCCCTCACGGCAAGAAACTGGTTCACTTTGAACAGCAGTTACAAAAGGAGCAACATCTGCTCCGTAACCGCTCGGCAGAGCGTTGCACAAGAGCACTAACTTTAGCCAGCCTGATATTGCAAATGCCAAAGGAATCCGGTTCCCTCGTATCTCTCTGCTCACGGGACCTCTGTTTAGAATATTTGAAATTACTTGGACTCCACCACATGAATAAGACCCCCCTGGGTTTCACTCTGGCTCTCTTGCTTTCGCCACCTTTCACCTTCAAGAGGTTCTTTTCTATTTCTCCACTTTGCTCCCCCCCCACCCCAGTCCCAACAAAGAGTCTCAGCTGCACCCCTGCAAGCCAGGCTCCCCCAGTTTTATTAAGATATAATCTCCAGTGATTGCTCTGGGCCATGGTTCAGAAAGGCTGTCAGAGAACTGCAGGTTTGTCTGCAGGGCGCTTTGCTTCCAGCTCAATTCATTCCCTCTCTGATGCCCTCAGGGAGCTGAAGCACAGCATGTTGATTATTTCTGCAATTTCTGCCTGTGACTTTCCTGTACCTAAACTGGTGGGGAGGGGACATTTCCTGAGCCCACTCCGGGAGAAGGCCCACTCCAGCAGAAAATTCGGTTCTCCCTCTCCCTCCTGAAAACAAGTCTGCTCCTGCCTCACCTCCCCTCAGCCCTGACAGTGGAATTTTAATTGAAGTGACTGGTGAAAGAGGGGAGGGAAGGTGTGGTTTGGCTGCAGGACACAGAGTCAGGACCTCTTACGCTCTACACCTTGCCCTGACAGTACCTCCTCCTGTGCCCTGGGGATAACCCCGTGCCATGCAGGGAGAGCTGTTGTTCCACAGGGTGGAAGGAGCATGGGAAAGGTTTGCAAAGCTCTTTGATGCTGAAGCACAAAATTCTAGACCCGAGGTAACAGTTCCCTCAGTGTGCTGGGAAATCAGGTTCTTCCAACTTTCCCTGCGAGAAAGGTCAAAACCACACTTCAAGGTTGCTCGAGAATGACAGCCAGTCTAAAATTAAGTTGAAAAGTAACTTCTCACCCTCTTGTGAAAGAGGCCACAAAAAGACTAAACGCATCTTCAAAGCCAAAACAGACTTTCAACAAGAAATTACTCCCCAGAGAGGGGAGCAAGCACAGGCACATGTTCCAAGGCAGAGCTGGGCACTGACACAAGGGCCTGGGCAGGGCAGAGCTGCTGCTCTCCAGGGACAGGGACTCCGTGGTGGAACATGCCATGGACCCACCCCAAGTCACCTTTTGCCACACCCAGATACCAGATTTCACTATTTATCCGCCCTGATGGAGCAGTAGAGAAGATCAACACCAAAGCAAAAGAGCTTAACAAAACCAGAGCACATCCCTCTCGTGCTCTTCCTCTGTCCCGTGAGACCTATCTCATGGCAATTTGATGAAAAGTTATTTTTCCACCCAAGTTCTACTTTGAGTCAGGAAGCCAGCAGTGACAGCATGAGAAAGCTATTTGGGAATGGAACTGAAGAGCCATCAGATGGCTTTGTGGGGTTAAAGAAAACCAACTTAGAAAACCAAACACAGTGGCCAGGAGATGGCAAACCTTAAGATGTCTGAAGGCCACAGGAGACAAACTCAGAGATTCCAAACTCACCAGGACTTTGCTGGCTTAGAGAGCCCTCTCTCACACCCTCCCCTACACTTCAAAAGATGAGTGTGCATTTCCAGGCTGCACCGGTTTTAGCGAAGTCTTTGTGAAACGAGCACGAGGACACATGCAGGAGAAAAAAAATATCAGGGGAGGCAGGGAGAAAATGAGAAAATTAATCCAAAGGTTGCAGTAAAGTTCAAAAACTTTGGGAAGTCAAGGGGTTTCTTCCATTTAAGTGCCCTGTGAAGGACAGGGGTCCCTCTGTGATGCTGCATACAATGTCTTTCAAGCCAGGTCTGTCGCTGGAGCAGAAATTCAACACACTTTTCCCCAGAGAAAGTTCTGTTGTCCTGCAGTCACATCGCCAAATTCAGATGTTTAATTGAAAGTGTGAAACAGAAGGATTCCAGTCTGTTTTTAAAGAGAAATACTCCAGGCTACCGCTCCATCCCATAACTAACACCAGCTTTGTTCAGGGCAGGACCCAGCACAGCTCCCTATCCTCAAAAGGAAAGGGAGGCAACATATAAACAACATATCACTGTACATCACAGCCTCAGAGCTGCATACCTCAAACAGCAACCAGTGCTAACAGTCTGAGGCACCTCGACAGATGTATAGCCAAGCAGCTATAAAAGAGCCTTTGTGCTGGTTGAACAGAAACAAGGCATTTTCTGTACGGGAGACGGCCCTGACCACCTCGCAGAATAAACGGGGTTACACATTTCACACTTCCCCTGCACTGGGAACCACGAGGGCAGATGGCACAAGGCAGACGCCGCGGGCTGGAGAAACGACCTGACGGCTCTGCAGGGTCACCTCAGGGATCTGGAGGAGCCACCCTACGACCACAAGGAAGGCGACTCTGCCCTCAGCTTCCATCCTGCCCGCTCGCAGTCCCCGCATCACAACTGCACGGCTTGATTTAAATCTGAGCCAACCTGCAATTCAGCAGAGACTTCTCCGTGCAAAAGATCATCACAAAACACCTCCGATCCACCATCCAGAGCTCCAGACAAAGGCTTTTCATCCCAATGCTCCAGCGCCCAGCTGCTATTTTGTGTATTTTGAAATACACTTTTCAATCTTCACCCTAGTTTCCAGCTCTGAAATTAGGCTAATTCTTTAAGGCTGCAGGAGCCATGGTGTTATTTTTGGCCTGGAAAAGATAAGAAACCACGTGGACAGTTTCTCCTCAGTACAAGCACACACAGCAGCAGTACTACCACTGGCAAACTTCAGGATTCAGCCAAACACATTGCTACACGGGATCAGAGGAGGCTTCCAGTTGGGCCCAGTAAAACACAAGCAAGACAAAGTGCAACTGCAAAAGGCTCTTGCAGCGACTACAGTGCACATTTCAACTCCAGGGAGTCAAAGAAGGGGGAAAAAAAGATCACTTGAAAAAGTCAAAGAAAAATTGCTCTGTCCAAAACCTGGAAAAGCCACAGTTTGCAAACTTTCCCAGGGAAGCAAAAGCCCTGCTGCTTTATGAAGAATAAATCTGCTATTGTCTCACAATTGTTGGTTGTTCGCTTTTTTTGTTCAAAAAAAAAAAGTTCCCCTTGGCCAAAGATGTTAGGAAGTGTCTTCAATAGGAGAAGGATATAAAAACAAGTATGCCAGTTTATTATCTGTCATAAGGTTAAACAAACAAGGTAAGCTAAGGTGAGGGTAAGGCTTCTTGATAAATCATCTGTGATAAGGTTAAGCAAACTTCTCCTTTGTCAGGACAGCAAAGACTCACATGCAAGGGCAGGACATTTTTGCTGACCTGGACAATGAATGCAGGAGGAGAATGTTCTGGAGTTGCTCATGCTGGACAAGACTGTTTTTAGTGAAGCATCTGGTCTGAAGACTGTAGGAAACCATTAAAAAAATTGGGTCAGGCATTTAACCCACTCTGTACCCATACATTAAGGGGGACTGTAGGAAAAAAGCTTTATAAAATACTCAGACCTAAGATACAGATAGTTGCCCACTGAATAACTATGCAGAATTGCACATTCTATTAATCTTCAACCCCCACCTACTAAGAACTTTCTTAGTCCTTACTGAGGACAAAGAACATTGCTCCTATGCAGAGATGCTGAGGAGTGAACTCTGCTGTCCCCTGGGCAAGTGTTTTTTCTCTCTGTACGACAGTAACACATAATAAAACCTACGGTTATAAAGGATTAAGGCAGCTCAGTTAATACAAACGAGCACTCTCTCCTGCATTCCTCACTAATACAGTGGTGACATAACCAGCCAAAACATGTAGCCTTAATTCAAATAAGGTTTAAAGAAGTTACTGCCAAGTAATTACACCCATTGAAGGCCCATGAGCAGAGGAACCTTCATTAATACCCTGCTGCTGCTCTCAGAGCACTTTTCTAACCAGTTGCACCAATCTGAAGTGGCAGCCATGGACAAGAGCAGGCAACGAGTTTTCATGAGCAAACTTGTGCCTGCTTTTCAGGAGGCACACGGTCTGAGCAGGGCCACGAGGACAGTGGGCAAGGACACAGCATCCAAATGCTGGCTGCCTGCTCAGCAAGGCCAGGGCAACCCTGAGGCAGAGGAGCTTTTCTGACAACGTCCTTCGTTATTTTTCTGCTAACATGCTTTTCTTCGCAGCTGGAAGAAGGTGGCAGTGGCACTTCTGGAGCTACAAGCAGCTTTTTAATACCCTTTCCTGCTTTCTAATGAACTGCTGGCTGAGTCCAAACTATGGGTGCCCATTTATTTCATTGCTAATCCTGGCCTCTGTCTAAGAACCTGTGCTTAATCCACAAAGAGCACCGGATGCTTCTGAAGGCTGCTTCCAAGAACAAAAATACAGCACTCAGCTGGAGCTCCCTAAAGCCATTCAGTAGGAAGGATTAAACCCAGAGACTTGGGTGGAACTTTAGATGCAGTGGGCATGACCCTACCTGTGCTCTCTTCATTACACAAGAGCATGTCTTTGCCTTTCCCTAAACCTCCTTCTAAGCTAATGACTCCAAAGCACTGGCTCCAGGAGCCTCATCCCACAGCTCTGCACAAACATTCAGGGCTCCCATCCTGCACCGACGTGCTCTCAGCTATAAACCAGGATACTAAAAGAAAATGTTTGCCCTATCCCAGCAACGCTCCCAGGACATCAGATCACCAAGCACAGAATCTGATCACTGAAGTTTCAGCTGCACTGAAAGTGGGAAAACTGCTGGGCTGCTCACCTGGAAAAGGGAGCTCGCTGTAGTGGCTCTCTTCTTATCAGCAATACTTCACATCAGGGCACAACACTGCAGTGTGGACAAAGGATAAGTGATAATCTGACAGTTCCTACTCCAAGAGTCTTAAAAAATGGTCCTTAATAGCTTAGGTCCTTAATAGCAATATAAATGATATGCAGGCTCTGATTCTTTTCCTGAAGTCATCGTTACCACACAAGCTGCAAGTAACAGACATAAAGTTCAGTTGGTTCTTGAGAATTCACCTGAGAAAAATCTGCCATAACTTTAACTTTGGCTTCTTTATTATAGTAGCACTTTTAACTTGCTCAAGACACAATTGAAAAAAAAATTGACACTAACTTGTTTTCACAGCAGAATCATACTTTTATGTAAGAAACTAACCAGAAATAACCAGGATTCAACTTATAGTTTTGCAAGGACTCCCAGTTTCAGCTGAAGCTTCAGGATTGAAGAAAACAAAACCACTTAGTTCCCCAAACTCTTCCAATTAAGTTCCCAACTTCTTTGTGACACATAAAGGTCATTTTGGTCTGGGCATGCAGGAAGGTAATCCCCACCCTTCAGGCAACTGGGATTTCTGGCAAGATTTTAAGAGGTCTCCAGCTGATAACCATGAAAGTTCACACCACCAGGAGTCCAGATAAGCTTTTAACACAGGAAATTAGTGCAAAAACGTTTTAAGCATTTTAAAGATCAATTAAGATGATGTAACAGTCCAGCAAAGTAGAATCGAGTTCTCTGCTTCAAATCAGATGGTTTTAGAATACAAAACAGCAGCTCTTCAGCTGGGAGGTGTCCACAGGAAACGAGGTTAGACAAATGCAGGGTAATTAATCCTCTGTGCAGTCAGATTAGGGACTCACGCAGTCCACAGGGCCATCACACACAGCCCAGAGCACTGGGCTAAACTGCTACCTGCCTGCTGCAGGTTGTCATCTTCCATCTCCCCTGTCCCTCCATGAAGCAGCGGGTCTCCCACCAGAGCCTGAAAAGCCAAGCTCCTTCCCGACACATCAGGTGCACTTGGGTACAACGCACAGGAAGACAACATATGCGCTTTTCATTTGTAACCGCAGGTGCAAGCTACGAAAAAAGGAACGTGCCAGCACTCCAAATGCAACCCCTTTTGCCTTGTCAGCACCAAGGGACCACAAATCCATCGAGGACAGTGACTTTAGGAGAACCAAAAGGCGAACTGGCAGCTCCCGGGCCCGAGGTGAGGAGTCACCTGGTGTTAACAGGTCTTTTCAAAACAGAGCCCAGCACCAGCAGCAGACTGGTGACTGCCAACAGTGTGAACTGGCAAAATGTGTTTGCAGGGATCAGAAATGCACCTCCAGGCACTGCCCTGGTACACTGTCAGCCCAGGGAAGCGCTCACAGAGCAGTTGCTCAGTGCTGTCTCAGGAGAGTGAGCCTGATAGGAACTATTTGCTCCAAAGGCACTAAAAAAAACCTTCAAAACAGGTCAATGCTACACACCACTGTGGCTACAACCAGTCCTAACCAACTCTGGATAATCATCTGGATAATTATCTGTGTTGATTCATTGAAAGTTCAAAAGCAAAATTTTTACACTAAATTTGGTTGGGTTTTTTTAAGTAACAAATAGGTATTACATCAAACCCCACCATATCCACCCATTTACAAAATCCAACTTTAGTTCCTTCTCTGTAATAATTCAAATGTTTTTACTGAAAAAATCCCAGTATTTCTCAAGGCACCATAGTTCAAGTATACTACGGTTTGCACTGAAGGCATCGGAGCTGTGTGTTCCTAGCATCCTGTTGGTGACCTCAGCTAAGTTTGTATTAAGCCCCTTCCCCATATCAGCACTTCATTTCTATTTCCCATCCCCAAACAAGTCTGGATTTTCTCTCCTATGCTTACAGGCTCTGACACCTCCATGCTGCTGGCGCTTTAAGCTGCTCACAGGACTCAGCTATAACAGACTGAAAGGAGAAATGCAAGTATTCTCTCCAAATTAACACAACTAACCCCCCTTCCCCAAACATCCCGGTCACAGTTACCCTCTACACACAGACCAGCTAAAAACTTCCATACTGAGAGCCCCAGATGAAAACACTTCCTGTCCCCTTCAGTGAGAAAGACAATTTTTTTAATTTATTTTTTTACTGTCGAGTCACGTATGACATTTACAGAGATTCTGTTTATACAGAAACCATGAAGTGGTTTATTTCCCCACCCTTGTATTTTAGACACAGAAATAAGCACTAAATAAAATGGAAAAAGAAACTTGCCAACTCAAAATTTGGTCAGATATAATTGACCCATGGGAGATAACTGACTATAGAGGTATTACTGGGTTTGGTATTGATCAGATTTGGAATTTAACAGTGTCCTTCTGAGGTCTCCAGTCAGGTGGGATTCTCCTGGAAGAAACGGTGCAGCTCTGATCACAGCACAATGTTGTTTCTTCCAAGTCTCACAACTCCAGCAAGGTGTAAAGTACGAATTTACCCTGTGGGATGGCTTTGCCATCAGTTCAAAAGAAAAAAATACAACAGAAAGCTTCTAGTCTGACTTACCTCCCTCTGCCTATCCCCACTGCTGCTCAACAGAACAAACTCAAATCCTCAACTATCTTCTGAGTGCCTTAATTAAGAAACCAGGATGATGAGCTATTTTACTAGAGTTCTTTGTCCTGCCACGCGATGAAGGATTAGCCTTTCCTGACTTGTCCTCAAGATAACAACTAATCCTGATGGCTCTCTCAACTCAACAGGCTGCACAGATCCTAATTCATAACTGAACCACTGCACTTCAAGAGAACAATAATGGGGGGAAAAGCAATACTTCTGTTTGCTGGATTCATGGCTGGAGCTTCCCAAGAGTCTGCACGACACCACCAAATTCCTCATTTCAGCAACCCTCAGCTTTAGGCATTAGGTCAAGTCACCCAGCTAACCAAGGACAGATTAACTGTGTGCTCACAAGAACTAGGTCAGTCCCAAACAGTCTCTGTAGCCTGGAAGGGCATCTGTGTGTAAGCACGAATCACACAGCCTTCCTTTGAAAAGGATGGTCTGCAGAAAGGGAGTGGGATCCAGCCTCAAATTTAGTTACAACACTTGCTCTTGATTTCTGCAACACAGAAGAAACCTTTACCAACGTGAGTTCAGAAGTCACTAAGGAATAACGGTGCCAAGTTCTCCCTCTTTGAAATACCTGGTTCTCAAATACTCAACTATTTTCTCAACTGAAAGAGCCAGGTCAGGACCCGGGTGCAGACCCGAGACAAGTCTCCTTATTCCAAACCCTCCTAACCCACACCTCGTTTCACAAGCCCCGTCTGCAGCCTTTACTCTCTCCTTTGACCTCTCTGCCCTCCTCCTCAGCAAATACTAAAATTAGACCACAGTGGTCAAACCATGCTGCCTCTCCCACTGTCCTCACAGTGACTCCCTGTCACATCAGTCACGTATTTTCAGTCTCACACTGACCCCCACACATCACCTGGCCTGCCCAGATAATGCTCTTCTCTGGTCTTACCTGTCAGTCCTCTGACAAAATGCCATTCCTCATTACCTTCAGGGAGCTCAATCTCCATCCAGCCCCAGAACACACGGTCACCCACTTACAATTTAATCTGAAGCCAAAAAGACATCTCAGAAGCGTTTTGAAGATAAAATTTACTGCTGGAGGACAGATGATTTATAAACATCCACTCTAAAACTCTGGGCACTTTTGTATCCTCCCTCTCTCACACGATTTGTATTGTAGGTTTCTTGAATGAAGAGGTGCAATGGGCTGCATACCCAGGGAGATGAGATATCTGTGCTGTCAGGGTTTGCCAAGTTCTGACTTCGACAAAAAGCACAGGCTTTGAAGCCAGGACAATACACATATATTAGAGCATCTGATTTCAGAAGTGCTGCTGGATGCTCCCACCACCAAGACAAGTCTGGAGTCTAAGGTGAGGGTTTACAGAGCCACAGTGACCAAACATCACAGTCCAACCCCACTGCCATCAGCGTCTGCAAAGAACTGAGGTGCTTCAGAGCACCGTGCCCAGCACCTCCTCACAGACCCATCCTGCTCTCAGATGCACAGCTCTGCTGCAGCAGCCACTGCACCCTGTGTGCCACACACGAGCCACCCACAACAGGAATAATCTCCTTTTTTTGATAATGAAGGAAGGTTTTCCCTGAGGATAAAGCAAGGGAACTGCACGTTAGCTATTAACAGCTGCACCTCTTCCCAGTCTCTCAGATCTGATCAACCACAGCAGGACTTTAATCTTTTTTTTTGATTTCTGGCTGTCTTACTGAAAACCATAAACTTCAGTTCTGCCCATGGGAGAGTCCATTCCAGAAACGGTATGTTCTGGCACTGCCAATGTACTTGGCAGATATAATGTGCACTTTAAGGGCTTTCCTAACTGCAGTGAATTTCACAGTAGCAATTATCTTCAATTACTCCAGATGAAAGACCACACAAAATGTAAATTCAAACCCCCCTTCTCCCAGAAGCCCCCTGCTACCCCCAGTCACCACTGCCCTACTTTTTCCCTCACCAATGCCCAGAAGGTTGGACCTGCTCTTCCTTGACGCTCACGTTTCCTCATGCATACCTTTGTCATACCTTCTTTTTCATGTATATTCTAAAAAATCCTGTCTCATTTCAGGGCATTTAAGAGTACTTGTGCCACCTCCACACACACACTTGGCTGCTTCTTACCTAATTTCTCCCACAATCTTCATGAGAACAGAAGGAAAAACAGAGAAAACATCTGGGCATTTGCACCAACAGTCAGAGGTAGAACAGGCCATTCTGTGAGATCCAGTTGTTTCTGCTGCACAGTAGGACACAAAGCAGCATCACCTAAAATCAGTGCGTGTCAGAAGGGCTTTATTAGTGAAGAAATTAATGGGATATATCAGCACTACCTTGATTTCTAGCAGCTTCAAAGAGCTTGTATTAAAGTTGTCAAGATATTTAACATAAATTAGAACAATATTCAGCAGCAGCTATGAAACAAGACTGAAACAAAACCAAGCTTCACAACAATGGCTTCGTAATTCGGGTGCATTTAGAGGAAATATCAAGACTCAAAATGAAAACTGAGATCACCAATACGTTTGGGATGGTTTAAACCACAAATGAGAGAGCCTGTCTTCAGAACTGAAACTTGTTCTCAGGCTGAATTGCCAAGACCACACATGGCACCACATGGCAGTGTAGGAGAAAATAAAACTTCCGTGTCCCTGCGATCCACACAAGATGAACTGGAAGAACTACTGCAGAAAGTCAAGAAGAGAAGGAAGGAGACTTAAGTAAGTAAATTTTTTCTGAGAAAAACACGCAGCAAGTGTACCAGAGGTCCAAAGTACCAACATTCACCAGAAATGCAGAAATCACTTCACTTTCAGAGTAAGTTCAGTACAAGCCTTCAGTCCTCCTCAGGAGGAATGACCACACTCTACATTGCTTCACAAACCCTTGAGCTCCCTTCTGTAAACTTCTGAGATTTCACAGCTCCATTCTTTTCATGACCTTTTTTCTTCCAGTTTGCTGCATGAAACCTCCAGCCTTGGCTGCTCCACCCTACAGAGCACTGAGTTTTACAGCTATTTGTCAAACAGCAGCGACAGTCTCGGCTTTGTCTTTACAGTGATGATAATCCTTGCCCTAAAGAAGTCACATTTAACAGGCATGTCTCATCTGTGACTCACTCGACCTGGGTCAAATAAGGCAACCGCTACGAGCCCGGTCACAGGAGCCTAAAATCCATCATGGGCTGCAAACCGCTCCTGAAGCAGCAGCCTGGGTGGGTCAGGCGAAGCTCCCCAGAGCCCAGGGAGCTTTAGTTCTCAAGCTTGGACGGGCTGTTGCTGACTCTTTTCTGGGGTGAGATGACACAGGAAGTCCAAAGAATCGTGGTGTCAATTCCTCTACTGTATCTGCTGAAAAGCTCCTGACAGCAGGAAGAGTGTGAACAAATCTTTACAAGTCTTGAAACGGGCAATAACCGGTGCCACTAATGAAGTGGTCTAAGAGGCACCGAGGAGAGCAGAGCAGCGACAGAAACACAGGAAGGGGGGGAGAAAAGGGGTTTTGAGACAGACTGCTGCGAGCAGAAAAAACACACAGAGCCAGGCCTGGTGATGCATTTGGGCACAACACCAGGACCAGGGCCAGGGAAGATGAGCAGCACAGTAAAGACATTGTGGGATCCTGAAAATCGGAGAAAGGGGGCAGTGACAGTCGTGGAGATGAGTAAAACGGTTCTGGGCAGCGAGCCCACCACAAGAACAGTGCAGGGGAAAAGCCACCCGCAGAGAGGTCCGGCAGGGCATTCCACGTCCGAGATGCTACGGACTAAAACCAGCGAGCTGGGGGGTGACTGCAAAGCCATGAGCTCCTTGTTTGTGCTGCCACTTGAGCCTCTCCAGAATAGGAAGTGCAGGCTGCAAAGGAGAAGTTTGAGGTCTGGGTTTTCTGAGGCCAACGTCTCTTTGTTTGCTGAGCCTCGTACCGTCGCGGCTTCCCTTTCCATGGGAATTGTGAGGAACCTGGTGGCTGTGCCCCAGCAGAGCAGGCACAGATAAACCTTTTTCCTCCATCAGGAGCTCACTGAAATACAACGCTTTGCGATTCACTTCCAGTGGCCTGTTACTTGATGTTCATGAATGTACAAGACATGGAAAATGTCGCTTTTACACCAGCCTTTCCCAACACAGCTGTTACAACAGCTGTGTTATTTCACACAGCTATTGCTTTACCTGAAATAAAATACCAGGCTCATTTCATCTAGTTGTCTGGGCAATGAGAGGACCACATCAAAAAAAAAAAAAAAAAAAAAAGATGACAGGTTTTTAAATTGAAAAGCCACAACTAAATGAGAGTGGACCTACCCCTTGCAGAAGCAGACTGCTTTCATCACCAAAACTCTTCCCTCCTCCCCAAACAGCTGAACCTTAACATCTCACACTCCTGGGTTACTTCTGAACATCCTACAGTTTATACACTTCACACAAACCAATTTTAAGTAATTCATGGCACTTGGGAGAATCCAGCACTACGGATAATTTAACAGAAGCTGATCAAACAAAACTGATTTTGAGAAAAGCCCCATCTATTTCTGTCAGACAGCATTCCTAGTGCAGTTGTGTGCTGTCCTTAGCTATTTCAATCCAACATTTGATCATATTGAATTTAGGAGGGCTCTGCCAGTTTAAGTAGAACCAAAATGTTAACCCTCAGTAACTTAATCAAATGCCACATGGTACAGGCACTCACAGGAGAAGTTATTTCAACTCTGAATGTCTAGAGTAAAACTTTTATGCGGCTAAAAACTGTGGAAAAAGTTACTGACTCTTTACAAACTTCTAACCACAATGCTGGCAATACATAAACTAGTTCCAGATCTGAAAGCAAGGAACATGGAGAGACACTGTTAGCCCACAAAATCTCTAGGCACAAAAGATATGAACGAATTACTGCAGCTGGAAACCTCCTTCCCCTTTCTCAGAGGCTTTCCTGTCACTGAACTGTGACCTGCAACGAAGCAACAGCTTTTGGGGGCAGAAACTCAGTGTCAGAAGTTGAACACAAGTCTTTGCCAGTGAGAGAGTGGCTCAGCAGCAATATCTGTCACCTTCTGTGACCACAGCTCCTGTCACAGGGGCAGAAGAATGCCCCCCTCCGCCATCTCAAAAAGGACAAAGCGGTAGTTGCATCAAGTCGTAAATGTTTGTGTACAAAAACCGTTCACCCTCTCTTCTGCTTTCAGCTTCTCCCTTATTTCTATGACAGACCCACGGGCATCTGCTCTGGTGAAACTGCAGCTCAAGCCCAGCAGGTGTTTTCAAACAGACAGCCTGCAAACACCCAGGACTCGATTCAAAAAGCCCAGCACACTCAGGCAGGAGAAGCCCCCTCGCCCCTGAGAGGATCTGCCAGTCCCCAGCAAACAGCAGCAGGAAACTCTGCCATAAGCATTTTTTTCCCCCAAATGCCACAGCTGCAGCCATATCAGTGTGGGCAGACCATGAGTTTTGGTGTAAGAGTGGTGGTTTGTCTCTGTAGACATCAAGGGCCTGCGGAGCAGGTGCCTGCAGGATGGGGCTGCCAGCGGGTCCCCAGGGCAGCAGCAGATACGGGCTGTGCAGGGTGACAGTGCCAGCCACCAGGAGACATCTCTAGTTTGGGGAAAAACTGTCAGTGTCGGGGCAAACATCTGTCAGCCTCACACATTTCAACTGCGGTAAGAAACACGGTAATTGTATCATCCATTTTCCACGCTCGCACCGTGACGAGCCAAAGAAGATAAAAGAGGCTTGGGCAGTCAGGACTGCAGGCAGTCGTGGCCATTTTGATTTAAGCTTATTCCCTTTCTGTCTAAATAAACATATCTGTTACGAATGATGAATGTTTCTCCCCTATCCCTCATGTGCCTCGTGTCCAACTCTGTTTCCCTTAGCGCTGCACTTCCATATTTCCATAGGTCTTTCCCGACACTTGTACGAAACAAAAAGTGTAGAAGTTGTACAGCTGGGTGGTCAAGCTGCAAAGGGAGGCAAGGGCTGGAGGAACTGCTGTGTACAACAGCACTCCCCTGCTGCAGCCTCTCCCACCCTCCCCTCTACCTCCCCCAAAGCACGCTCCTCCTCATCCTTACCTCGTAGGACCACACGCACTGCACTCCCGCAAACCTCCGCACGCATCTCCCCACTTCCACGTCCTCGTGGGTCGTGTACATCTCCCGCAGGCACTCGCCAATGTGGGGCACCATCCTCCGCAGCACCTCCCGGCTCATGATCACTCCTGGCCCCCCCATGCAGAAGTTCTCGCCCGGCTCCAGCGCCAGCTTCCCCATCTCCTCCGTGGTGCCGAGCCCGGTCTGGCCCAGGAAGAGCGGCTCGCTGCTGTTCAGGCTCCTGAGGAAGTTCTCCAGTTTGTCCCCTTTGATGTAAACGTCGTCGTCAGCCCTCATAAACCATTCGTATTTGTCCAAGTAGTGGTCATGCATGTATTTGAGCATCATGAAAGATTTCTTCTGGGGCGGGTAAGAGTCATCTACACCCGGAAGCGGCACGATGGGGATGGGAATAGAGGTGTCCGAACCCTCGCTGGAGAAGAACTCAACCTTGCCGGGAATGGTTTTGGACCACGTTCTAGATTGAAAAAGACAAGAAGGACTAATTAAGTATGCAAACCAGGGCAGGCAGAGAGTGCTCCCAGAGACTGCACCTCATCTGCTTTACAAATTGTCTTTATAAACGCCCTGAAGGGTTATTTTTTACCACACAAATGAGGACATGGCACACAGAGCAACTGGTACAACACACGAAAAGTTCTGCTATGACAAGCATCTGACTTCCATTTTTGCACCCCCATGTGTTAGAAAAGTAATTTGATAGTTGCAGTTCACTAGTGGAAGGCCGGATTTCTTAAGCACACTCAGTTTTGGACTAACAAGTACCGGCCACAAAATACAGAGGGGAGCCAGTATGGACAAACAATTCACATACAACTGGATTTAACACTTCCAAAGTTTCCCTAAAAGTTATTCAGCATCATCTCCACCTTCCGTTCCCTTTAAGCCTCCCCAAAAGCTCAAATGTGCACTCAGAAGTACTGACTTCCAGAGAGTAAATTCACATGAACTTGAAAGGAATCGGTATCCCGTGGGAAAGTAACCGAACAGCAACTTCTCCAGATGCTGCCTGGAGAAGCAAAGCACCGAGCATGGAGCAAGAGTAACCTCAGGTAGGTTTGTCCATACCAGTGAAGTCCTAAAACATGCCTGTAAAACATGTAACTCCCACAATAACATGGTGCTACCCATGCTCACACCTCCAGCAGCTTTCCAGATGCTTCCTTCCGGATTTTAGTGGAGAGGAACGTCACGGAAGAGGAGCTTTTTCTGCACAAAGCAGCACAGAGACAACATCTGCTCCACACCTTCCGTGCTCCTCTGACAAATCCAACTCATCTGCGTGGGCAAACTGGGTCACTTATATGGCAGGAAGAGCTGCAGGATGATTCCTCAAGGCAGAACACTGTCTCCTCCAGGGAGGATTTTCAGTCATGTAACTGCTACAGCCTTGCTCCAAAAATTATTCATTTTAAGCTTTCAGTACCATTTTCTGAGATTCTATCTGGGGAAAAAAGCAGAGATCACATATCCCTCACACAAAACTATCTTCATTGGTAAACCAACAAGTTTTGCCCCTTTTTGTATAGGGGGAGAATATTTTATAATTATATTTGGTGACTATGCTCAGAATATAACCTAAAGGTGAATGTGAAAACATTCTCAAGGTAAAGGACACAGTGCATCAATGCATCACTGTCACTCTGACCAGATGCCTCTCAGCACAGGTTTCTTGCCAAAACCTGAGCAGACTTTGAAAAGCACAGACCATCTGAAATTTGAAATCTCCAGAATTAGCTATTGTGCAAAGTCTGAAATGCATCAGTATTTCAGAAGAATTATTCCTAAAGCTCCACCAGAAAACACAAAGGTATTTAATTAGACCTACGTAAACATCAACTTTGACACCTTAACAGTTTCACACTAATTGAGCTGCGTGTAATTAATATCATCCGATTACTTTAAAAGCTTTGTCTTCTGGATTTCTTACTGCCATGGGTAATGTTTCATAGGAAAAGTTTAGATCCCAGCTTCCCGAAGAGCACAGAGTAAAGCAAACAGAAACATTCCCACTGACTTCACAACAGAGTTGATGAGGCTTTTAATCACCAGTCACGCAATTAATGCACAGTACTACTGGTTATAAGTCACATCCTGTTGAGGCACTGAAAGCTGCCCCTTTTAAACGTGACAAGATCATATCTCGATCTTTCACTTATCATTAAGGAAGTTCTGCTGTTTATTTTCTGACACCCACGCTCACCATACAAATCATCTTCGGCTCTTCCCACACCAACTCCCGATCTAAGTTTAAGAGACTTCTCTTCATTAAAGGTACTCGATGCTCTTCAATTTTAATCTCACAGAAAGAAAAGGCAGAAGCAGGTACTGAGGAATTTCATTCACTGCAAGCAGTTCCCAAGGCAGCTTTGGATGGAGCCAGGACAAGTTATTAGCTAAAGTCTTATGGAAATTTCTGTTTATTGATTTTTTTATTCAGAAGCAAACAATGAATTTTCAGACTTGCTCTCCATTATCCTGAAAGATCTGCCTTTGTAATGACTACAATCTATGGACAATGCAGGGTGTTTTCCATCACTCCAAGTTTTAGCTCCTTTCTGGACTCATGAGGATTTGTCTTCAACTATTTTAATTTTTTTTTTAAACCACGACCCATTCTGTTGGTTCCCAGCTTAAATTCACTCCCCACTCTCCACCTAGGTACCCTCACCTCAGGACCCACAAAGTACTGTCAAGAGAAGAATTCCCACTCAATGGAGAGGGAACAAAATGCATGTACATCCATAAACCCTGGCACGTTTGATCCCCAGTCTTCTCATTGCACTACAACCCTCAAATCAAAGCCAGTTTGAGCCCATCTTTCCGTATGTCTGCACCATATTTAAGTTTCGCATTAAAGCAGGAGTAAACCAGAGACATATTCTGGCATATATGAGGAACACAATACAGACAGAAAGACCAAGCCCTAACAATAACCACACCCCAAGGACCAGTGTGCGACCTGGGTCGGCACCAAAACGTTACTTCAGCCTTGGGATCTCACGTCAACCACATCAACCACAGCGACCAAGCCCCAGCACAGCTTGACTGAGCCTTTGTTCACTTCCTGCAACAACACAATTTCTGGGATGAGACAACTCGACGTGTTATTTGTGACTGCGGCTTTGAGCATTTGTTCGAACCCAAGCAGGCAAAACACATTCCCACATGGAAAAATGGCCCGAGTGTCTGTGTCAACACAAGCACAGCTCAGCAGAGGCTGAAACAATGGACTCACCACGGGCTGCTCCTCACGTCGGAGCCACAGCTCGCTGCGGCCCTTTTTTGGGGAGAGAATACACAGAGAACAGTTTGCTCAGGAAACATGTTGTTGCACTCAGCCAAAGAAGCCAAACCACAGACAGCAAGATGAACTGTGAGCACGCTTTTCTGACCCCAGTTATCAGCAGAACTGAGGGCTGGTAAACATAGGGACAAATTCAGATCAAAGCTGCTTTTAACTTTTTTATCCACCATTGCAAAGAATCAGACCTGGCTCAGTCACCAGCAACTCCACAGATTAGTGTGTTAATACCTTCTTTTCTTGCCTGTCCTCCCACCTCCAGTCTAGTTTACCATGTCTGCTCTCAGGTTATGGGGAGCAACCTGACCCCTTCAGCTCCTTAGCACAGAGCTCTTGTCCCAACACCTCCCCACCTCTGTGGCCCCACCAGCACCCACCGAAATCGCTTTCCTGGTCAAGGGTTCCCCAATATAAGACTTGCAGGTTGTATCTGTAAAAGAACTGTATGTTTGATAATTAAAAAGAAACAAGGGAAAATGTCTGTATTGAAACTTGATGCTCTTCTTCCCCTGCACTGCCCTGTCACCCTCAGCTGTTTAAAGGACATGTGGACACAGCATTTCTGCCACCAGACTCCTGTATCTACACTTGCAGAGAACACCTTGGCTGCAGTGATCAATTGCTGGTGGCCTCAGTCAGCTCAAAGCCATTTTGACTCTGTCCAAGGAGAAATATCAGGTTCTGAATACAACTGATACATGTCCTGAACTGATCATTTAAAAACCCAGCAACTGAACTGCTCTGACAGATCCCAACCTTATCTCCTTCGTGTAATCTGAATCTGCTGCCTAAACAGGAGGATGTGCATGAATCAGGACAGCAAGGCTCTCTATTACCTTTCCCAGGAGGTAAACCACCTGCACAACAGTGTGTGACCTGGTTTCTCTCAGTGCAAGAGGTACAGGACCCCAATAAAGCAGAAGCTTGTCTTGGTGAGGAAATCAAAGTGAAAATTAAACAAACACAAACAAAATCAGTAATGCTTCCTGAGGAGAAAGCTCTTAGCAGAGGACATTAGTCTCTAGTATTGGTGGCTACCAAATCAATTTTATCACCCCTCAACTGGTTTTGCACACTAGGATACCCTAAATATACCCTAATCTGAGCAAGTCACAATCAAACTGGGTGAAAAGATTTTATCCCAGCTGGCAGATAGTCCCGAAATACAGAAAACTTTGTGCCCACTGAGTGTGCTAAAAAAAATCCAATATTTTCTAAAAACTGACAACTACAGTAATCAAATGTTGTCGTAAGTTTATTTCTTCATTCAAAAAGAAGCTCAAAAAGCATAGCTTGAAGCAGGAGGAGCACAGATCTTGAATGTTTTATCTTGAGTTTCCAGTATTTATTATTTATTTGTATTACCTAGCTTTGTTATCAGCCCTGCAGACTCGGCACAAGCACAGTCAGTGGTATTATGCAGACAGTGCTCTCTTTGTAGAGACCCAAGCTGAACACTATGACAAAAAACTGTTTTTGTCTGTAGCTCAGGAACATCCCTTAGAGGAGATCAGAGAAATCATTTTAAATTATGAGAAACAGTCATCTTGTATAATTACGCTGAAGAAAATCATAATTTCTGAAGAACTCAGGAAGATAACAGACATAAAAGACTGATGTGTTGAATGCAGCTAAATTTCATGTTGTATTAGGGCTAATTTTGCATAACTTCAAGGTCCCATCTTTCCAGCAACACTTGCTGCAGGGCAAGCAATGAACCACAGCTTAGCCAGGAAAACTGAGCATGGAAACCAGCACACTGTTCCTGCACGTGGTACTGCACATGACCATCATGAGAGGTCACCAAAAAAAGCTGTTTTTTAAAATTTCCAGACAGGTTTAAAAGACCTTGTCGTTAACATCCGCATTATAGAATTCAGATTTTGAGGAAATGTTCCTGTCAAGTTTTTGCAGGGCTGCTGTATCGGAGAACCCAAGCAGCTTCTACAGCTCTTAAGAGTCCTTTAAACTAAACTCTTCCAATTTAAAGTGACGCCAGTTTTCTGTCCGTGGATATCCAGCCACCTTCCTTGCGGAAACAGAGACAGAAATGGATCTATCACCCAAAGGCAGATCTATCACCAAGAGTCAGTGGGTCAGGCTAACATCAAAGCCCAAGCGTCCCAGAGGTTTGGGCCATGTGGTTATTGTGGGGTGTGTAGGTGACTTGGTTGCTCCTTATCTCCCACGTACCCACGCCAGCTGCTCTCATTGTATTTGTTTCAGTCTGTTCCTTAAACATTCTTGCAAATTTTAGGTTACTGCTCGGAAAGCCCAAGTACATCATGTTTCTGCTGGGAGGTACAAGGGCAGGGCAGAACCGAGTCCTCACTATTGCAAGACTGTGGTACAATTCACACGTGAAGTAAAACACGTACTGCGATGTCACGAAGTCACTTCACGTGACCCCCAGTGCCACCCAACAGCCTCCACCCAGGCTCTGAATTCAAAAGCAGCACCACAATGTGTTTTGTATTACACTTCTGCAGCAGCTAGTGCAGGCTCAGACAGATAATAGGAACTCCTTTAGACCCCAAATCCTTCTGGCTGCCTTTCACTTAAGCCCTTCCCAAAGCACTCAGGTATTTAGATTTCAGTGCACACTGCTTCCTGTAAGCCACCACCAGCAGTGTGCCAGCAAATGGAGCCTCCAAAGGGCATCCTTCTGCCACAGGAGAGGGATGGCTCAGCACAAGCCCTGGGCATCACTCATGGTCCTCGTGGCACTGGAGGGTGCCGTGGGGACTGTCCCAAACCGAGGAGTACTGCGGCTGTGCTCCTGCAGAGATACTGCCAAAGGCCGGCCGCTGACATCTCGCCATTAACTGCATTCACACTACTCTCCTGCCACGTTTCCCGGGAAATCTAGTTGCTACGCAAAAAAAAAAAGG
>VZRE01014057.1:285670-299408 GCA_013396775.1 Cephalopterus ornatus
CGGGGAGCGGGAGCGAGAGCCGCAGTGGGACCGGGAGCCGGCTCCCAAAGCACCACCCTGGAGCGGGACCGCGGGACGTCCCGCCCCGTCCCTGGAAGTGTGCCCGGGCCAGGTTGGACGGGGCTTGGAGCAACCTGGTCCCGTGGAGGGTGTCCCTGCCCGTGGCAGGGGTGTTGGTGTGAGATGAGCTTTTAGGTCCCTTCCGACCCAAACTAGTCTGTGTTCTATGACAGGGACCAGCACCTTGACCCAGCATCCCACACAGGAGGCAGGGACCAACACCTTGACCCAGCATCCCACACTGGGGACAGGGACCCCGAATCCAGCACCCCACACTGGGACCCTGGGACTGGCACACCAGAACATCAGCCCAGCTGCCCACATCAAGAGACTGGGACAGGAGGCCAAAAGAACATGAGTGCCCAGATCTGGGGACGGGGACTGAGACCCTGGACGTAACCCCAGGACAGGCATCCCAGCACCCTGCGCCAAGACCCCAGGGCAGAACCCTAGCTCGGGGGCCAAGACTGGGACTCCAGTCCTTCATACCAGGATGGGAAGGCACTGGGACACTGGGATCCTGACTCAGGACAGGCACCACGTCGGGTTCCTGCTGCCCGAGCCCCAGCCCTGCCCCAACAGCACACGCAGAGCCTGAGGGGAGGCAGGTGTTTGAGGAGCAGCCTTCCAGCCCCGTTTGCCTGGCACTGATGCATTCCTGCAGCACATGCTCTGGTGCCAGGGAGTGAAGGCACAGGCAGCCCTCCGTTTTTTCCCACCTTGCTAATTAACTCGACCAGAAATAGGTCAGTCTGTTTCCATCCGCAGGCTACAGCAGACTGCTCAAGAGCGAAGACTTTATTGAGTGAAGATTTTTTTTTTCTTTTGTCCAAACTGACTCTCCACGTGCTTTTCATCTATAGAGTGCTTCAGCTTCAAACACTGCAGCCCCAAAACCTTCACATTTCACAGGAAAAAAACCCTCCAGTCTTAACAGAAGAAACTTATCAAGTACAACCCACTGACCTCCTGCTTATCGTTGTGGTTTTCTCCATTTCCTGCCCACTTTGGCATTTCCAACTGCCATTTTAAATTTTATTTATATCATGATGTCATCCACAAGCTGAGAAGAAAAGTCTTGGTGTAATGGCAGTCTGTTCTTTTGAGCAAGAGAAGTTGCAAGACAGGAAGCCATAACAAATGAAAATGTTAATAAGCCAAAGAGAGCCATGCATAAAATATTTTTATGATCCATGTATCACAAGTAATTGTATCGTTTCTGGGATTGAGCAAGTAGTAAGACAATCTGCTTATCTAAAGAACTCGATGACATGTCTTGAAAACAATGCTTTTGTGTAGGGTTTATTGCCCTTCTAATGGTGCAATCCTCATACCAAGGTCAGCAACAGTGAACTCGGAGCAACAAATAACAGAAAGAAAGTGCCACTACAATTTATGGTATTAAACAACAATAAAATTCAAGATAAACAGAAACTAGGTAAGAAATACAAGCAATGAACAGGAAAAAAGAGCAGTTTTCCTTTCGGTTGCCCATGAGCAGAACACAGAGGTATTGAGATGCATGTTTGTGGGAAGGGAAAAAAAAGAACTAAATGGTGAAAGAGGGAAAGGAAGAACAGTAAGGAAGAACAGTACAAACTGAAATACACATGAGGTGGGTAAAGCCAGGGAAGGGCAGGAGCACCACTGCTTGGCAAAGGCCAGCTGGACTGTCCTTTCCACCCCCTTCCCAACCACTACTGTAATTCCTTTCTATTTCCCAGGGTTTGCAATGCTTCACGATTATTTCTAACTACTGGTGCCCTGATTCCTTTCCATGAAGTCTGGGGTTATCTTCAGCCTGTGCCACTCTGCACATGTGGGTCTTTTAGTCCACTGTGAGAAGCTTCTTCATCAAACTCTGCTGCTCCCTTCTCCCCACAAGCCTAAAGTACAGGACACTGATAGACATTTAAGCTGAAATAAAAAGTAAGGCCATTCCTTTCCAAGAGAGGCACATGTGGCAAGTCCATGAGCAGGAACAGGATTACTCTCTGCGAGCTCCAAATCAGCTGTAAAAAATTCCTGATTCAAGGGAAAGCCACTGTGGCCTATGAATTACAGGAAAAGGCAGAGCTAGCGTGGCTGAAAGGCAATAAAAAAGAGAAAGGTTGGGGCTGGGGCTGGGGAGCTGTCAGTTGGCTTCTTCCCACAGAGAAAAGAAGTTAGTCATCAGAACTGAAAACTCCGTGCAAGTTCAGCACACATGGAAATGATGAAGCAGAGCAGCACACTCCCCTGTTAGATCTCCTCAGCCCCGAGCTCCCCTTCGGCATGTTCCCACCTCCCCTGCGCCCCAACAGCAATCACAGTCCTGGAGC
The DNA here is from genome assembly GCA_013396775.1 of Cephalopterus ornatus. Lineage (NCBI taxonomy): Eukaryota > Metazoa > Chordata > Aves > Passeriformes > Cotingidae > Cephalopterus > Cephalopterus ornatus. Next base: position 288,052 of record VZRE01014057.1, read on the forward strand.
TCTTCAGTGCAGGGGATGGCAACACTTGGGGAAGGGGCAGGAGAAGGAAAGGGCAATTTCCTGGTGCCACCTGGAGAGGAGGCACAGTCAGACTTCCTGCTGTCACCACACGAGATCACACCCCTGGCTGTAAGGCCGAGATGTCCAGCTATAAAGAGGGAGTGGCACCCGGGAACGCCGTGATGCTCACACAACCTCCCACAGCACATCCAAGTGCCCCCCTTTATGTCATTTATCATGCCAAACTCACGTTCCAAAGTGCTGGCAGGCAAATGCCCCTTCTGCTGCTCCTGCCCCCTCCCCTGGTCTTGCATAGAGCAGTTGCTGTTTCCACTATTGGAAAAAAAAAAAAAGGGAAAAAAAAGAAGATTAGGGGAAAACTTGAAGAGAATGGCTTGGTTCTTCCAGTGGAAATATAACTCTGCTGTTACCTGCCTAAGTATAATTTTAATCTGGATGGCAGAGAAGTGTCATACTGCATAATCACCTTTAAGTGCCTTCCTCTATTAATACAGCTCTTAGTCTCAATAAACAGTTGACACTATATATTATGGCTCCTATATATTAAAGGCATGGTATTTTTCTCATCTAACGCTGTATACAAACATAAGCACATTTTTATGCAGCATGTTTTCTATTCCATGTGGGATGGCTTAAGGAAATATTCCGAGGGCTCTCCAAAATCTGAGGAGGACGCACATCATGTGTGCTCATTCTCCATGTTCCCATCCCACTCACTCCAGCGAGATTAGCACCCGGACCAGCCACCAAGAGCCCACTTGACAGGCCCACATGGTTTAGATTCATAATCAGATTAACAAAACAGTAATCCTATTTTTAAACAATGAAAAAGCCAAGTCCTTAAGGCGGTGAGCTGGTGTGTGTGTGCATACAGAATAGATCTCATCTTTTTGGAATAAAGAACCTTAATACCAAATGAAAAATGTTTCTTCCACAGAGGTAACTCTGCCCTGTAGAGGAGAAAGGGACTATCTTACCACATTTTACCACTTCTTTCCCACCGATCTCTGATGGGTCCACTCCAACACTTGCAGGATGTACTTTCTACAATATACACTCTTTACCACATTTTAAAATAATGGTTAAAGAAGTGAACTACTTCCCGAATGTTCCAGAAACTTTAATCATGAATGTTCCAGTACTTAAACTTATACTGTAAAAACTGCCCGGGCACTGGAAAATGAGCATATTTCATATACTCAAGGTAGCAGACTCATGGTGGAAAAAATCTCACTGGGCAACCAGCAGCATTTGTCTCTGTCACAGTATTTCCAGCACCGTTGCATTTTCCCAAATGATGCGGAAACTCCTTCCCCAGCTCCAGCACCCACTTCTTTTTTCCCTCCCCATCGTCTTCTGGTCCTGCCACAGACCAGTCCCAGGTTTCCTCTCAGCCGAATGACTCAGAAGGTGCCCGCTCAAGGGGCCGAAGGAGAACTGTCACCGCTCGCTCCTGCTCAAAGCCGGCCCGACATTGCCATCGCCCGGCCCGGCCCCGCAGTGCAGCGCACCGGCCTCCGCCTTCCCGGGGCCGAGCTAGAACTCGGGAGTTTTGGGAGGTGATGGAAACCCCTCCTGCTCCCCCACCTAGCCCCTCAAGCGCCTGCTCAAGCCCCCAGGTCTCATCGCCCGGGTGGCAGGAGGGGCACTCGAGATGCTCCGAGGCACTCGAGTCCTGCAGCACGGAGGGGGAAGGTGATCTGTTTTTAACGTGCTGCTGCCAGACCCGAGTCAACAAACCACTGGAAAAGTCTAGAATGTGTATTTAAAAAGCAAACATCAAGATGTGATAACCTAAAATGCCGAACAGCTGAAGAAGTGGCAATTACATTACCCAAGAAATGGAATTTACAGGGAGCGTTACCCCCTCCAGTATGAGATGAAGTTTTAGGACCCAGGTTTGATTTTTTTCAAAGTGCACCTTTTAGGCCAAGCTAACAGTAACTCCCCCCATTTTAATGCAGAACACCAGAACTAGACTGAAAAGCCCGTTATTTCAGGATATTGATTTTCCTTCCATTCTCTTTAAATATGATTTTCTAAGTTCTTTTCCCTGCCATTCCTACACGACTGTTACCCACGGAACCAGCTTGGGAGCTCAGCTTGGCAACCAGCACACAGAGAGAATCTTGATCAGTAAACTAGACACAGAGGGAAGAATGAAAATGTATCAGTGGAGATCTTGCTCTGTGCTGAAAGTGCTTGTCAAAACACAAATGACCACAGCAATAAATACACGAGAACAGCAGCTGCCCACCTGCCAGTGCCTCGCAACAGAAACCTGCAAGGAAAAAGTGCATTTCTGCCCCCCAAAAGCTGAGCTGAGGGGACCTATCCCATTGCAGACATCAGGTTTTCATAAAAAAATAACGGAAGTTTTTGAAGTTGCTGGCTCTGGAGCTGGGAATACGGGCAGGGTGTGTGTCAGGCGTGGAACAGCTGGCTTGGAAGCTCCCACAAAATCAGCTACAACGGTGCAGCGGGGCCAGGACACCACCCAGCCAGCAGCCGTATGCTTTTCCTTTGTGGTTGCAGAGCTGTTCCAAAAACCAAGATTTCATTCCACAAATGAGGGAGGGGGAGGGAAAAAAAAGAAAAACGCAAGGCTTCAGCCCATTCAAGTCTAGACCAGCTTTTTTTTTTACAGCTGGAAATTACATAGTTTCAGTGTTCAGCAAGAGGATGGACAGAAACACGCTGAGCCCCATTCGTGGCTAAACTGATCCCGTAAAAGCTGCCACTTTTGAGCCTGTACAAGGGCAAAATTCATCCATCTGATGCAGAGGTGTGTGCTGATGTGCAGCCAGGCTTGCAAAAACACAATTACCCATAGAAGGGAGCAGCCTGGTCGAGCAGGAGGCAGAAAGAACAGCGTTAGCGGGCTTTAGATGCAGCCAGCGACCACAGGGCTGCTGGTAAAATGTACAGGAGACTGTCAGGCTGGATGCCATCCTCCTTCACGGAGCTCTGGAATGTGAGGTCATCTTCTAGAGAGGGGAATAAGACAAAACCCAAGGAAAAACACCCTACTTTAAACACCTGAGCTGAGTATCAGCACAGCCTGAGCACAGCCCAACTCCTTTTTGAGTCAAAATAGTACAGAACCGTATAAAACAGAGATGAGATTTGTTAGTACTGGCATTCCACACCTGCATTCAGACTCTGCAAAGGCAGCTGCTCCTTGCAGATACAGGTGTAATTATCATTTTCATTCATACTGATCTTTGGTTAACACACAGATAACTCTGGAATGCCTGGGAACAGCTCTGCTGACAGATTCCCTGATTGCCCTCACTCCCCCAAGTCCATCTTCTGCTGTTTATTAAAAATGTCCAGCATAAGCAACATATTTTTTTAAAAGCCCAAGTATGCGATATCTCTCTTAAAATCTCTCCCTCATTTCACAATGTTTTTGAAAGGCATAAATAAAGCCAAATAAATTTTATGAGTGTGACAACACTGTTTTTTTTTTTTGTTCAGTTTTAACTTCAGTGCTCAGTATCTCCTGATGAATAGTTAAGAGAACTATGCACAAACCAGATCTCATCTGCAATTTAAAGAAAGCAAAAAACTCTGCTCCTCCAGCATATAAATCATCCAAAAGCAATAAAAAAATACTGCACATTTTCAGGAATTTTTTTGTGTCTCTGAACACTTGCTTGATGTAGGATTTTTCAATACCCAAAATAGATTACTCTACAGTGGTTAAATACATTATACAGCAGTTTAATAGCCTTGAATTAACTCTAAGTTTGTTACCCAGCTTCTTCCAGCTAAAGGCATTTCCAGAGAATCTGCATCAGTAGAGCAAGAGGCTTCTTGCGTAACTGCTCTAGTGGGGGGAGAAAGAAATCTCCTGAAGGCTTTTTAATATGATCTTTCATAATTCAAGTTCTTGGGAATTCATACCAAAGCATGAACAATGGATTCATTAAATAGTTCACTTTCACCTAATGCTTTCTGCATGCTTCACTCTTAAGCTATAAAGCAGCAAGCAACCACCTTTCCATAACGTCTGTGGTAAAGGCAGAGCTTTCCATTTGAAGTCAGAGGAAAAACCCTTCCATCTTGTGCAGGTTATGAGCCAAAAAAGAAGTTTTACAAACTGAGGTTCTTCCTCCCACACTGTTCAATAGCTTAGAAGTGTCAGATCAAGAAAAATTTAGGGACTTGAGGATTAAAATAAAAAAAAAAGGGGGGAGAGAGAGAAGGTTGACGTTTCCAGAAATATGTAAATCGTTTCGTTCTTACTGGGTATGTCCTAATAAATCTCAGAATTGGGCAAAAAGCCATATCCCTAGTCCTAGCCAGAAGCAAAAGTCACAGAGAAAGATTAGCACATGCTCAGTTCAGACCTGCTTATTTCCTAAAATGTTTTTACTGAATTAAATCAACCCATCCTAACCATTTTATCAGCACAAGCATTTCTGCTTCATTAAGACAAACCTCCCCCAGTTGTTTTTCTGAAGACAACATCTCAGTCTGTTGCCTGTTTCTCCAGCACACGGAGAAGATGTTCCCCAAGGCAGGAGTGAGATTACAGCTTAGTCCTCTTTCCTGAGGAGGAATCTTCAGACCCTGAAAATATCCTTCCCCACCTCTAGTTTTCTTTTGCCTTGTTAAAGATTGAAACCTGAACTTACATAAGCCAATCTGTGTTACAACAATAGAAATTTAAGTTAACATACCAAAACGGGCAACAGCCAGGAAATTAGTTTCCATAGGAACATCAACAGCATTCCCCCTTCACCTTCTCCACACACTTGAACACACGCTTTGAGGTCTAAAGCAAAAGGCTCTTGGCCTTCCCATTTCATTATCTGGCAACTTTAAAGCTCACTGGTAACATGCTCCTGTTACATTTATAGTCAAGAGAAATATCTAATGCACATGAACAATGTATTCAAAGTTGGCACTTGTACCTATTGATGAACACAAGGATTCCAAGAGCAAGTCTTTAGAAACAAGTGCTCAGACAGCCCTAAGCCATAAGGAACACTGGTACACACTCCAGTGCCTCAGACAAGCTCAGTAACTGGACTCAGGGACACTCGTCCTTTGCTGACAGTGCCTGTTTCACTCTTTTCCAAAGACAGCCTGGATTTTATCTGTCTGTTGAATTTTGTGCTAGGGAGTGAATCAAGGGGATGGGATGTTTGCAAAGCTCAGTTACGACGAGCAGCTCTATCTTCTATCCCCACAGCTGGATATACAGCAGAAGGATGAAGACCACACACTTACTCCTTGCAGCCCCTCACTTGCCAGCGTGACACATCCAGTGGCCAGAGCCCTCCTCAGCACACCCCACCCTCAGCCTGGGTGCTGCACAACCAGGCAGCGGGGTCATCTCATCTCCCATCCTGCTTTATACACATTTATTGCACTAGAACACCTGCCTTCTATGAAAAGGTGCTGTAGAAAAGCCACGAGATTGTAAATACCAGATTTATCATTTGTTTGCAATTATATTTAATATTAATAGTGTCTTGTTTTTACAAAGCAGTTGAAATAAAAAAAAAAAAAAAGAAAAGGAATAGCAAGAACTCCCCCCATCTACTGTCTAGCATGTCTAGCATCAGTTATCCTCACTGGTTTGTTTACCATTTATGAGGAAAACATCATTCAAGCTGACTTGTCACAGAGACTCTTCTGCCATAAGTGGCCTCCAGTGCAAATCCGTGGCGTTTGTCAGATCACCTGTGTTTTTCCTGAAAGCCCCTCTGCCTAACTTGAAGGTGTCTGCCAATGATAATATCCCTCCTCTCTCAATTACTTTGCAGACAAACACAGTAGATCTGGTAACACATGTCTGAGGATGGTAAACATCCTCATTTTGCAGAGGTAAACAGAGCGTAGATAATTAAATTTGCCTGAGGCCAGTGCTCAGAATAGCCAGAGAGCCCAGATCTCCCAATTCAAGGTGATTCACCTTGGCTGGAAACTAAGCTCCCTCTGTACAGAAGAGTAAAAATTAACTGATGACGCTGGAATTGCTTCTCTGTCCTCTCCAAGAGGATCAGGTATTTCTCTTGTGTAGGACCATCCAATGCAGTTTGGAAACGGTGAGAATCTGTTTTAAGTGACCACCAGCACTAAACCAGCCCCAAAGGAGTCCCTGTGACAGGCAAGCTGTAGGCAGTTAGACAGTGGGTAAGATCAAGCCTGCTAGTGCCGTGGGGCACCAGGGAGGTTAACCTCATCCACCTGCTGACGGGCCTCTCCGGCCTGGTCTCCACGAACACGTTCCACCTCCTTCTCCGGACAGTGGGTTATAGCCTGGGAAGACAGAGGAGAAATCCGTCGTGTTAACATTCATCCTCCACAGCTCTTCACCAGCACGCAAGGAACACCAAAAATAAATCTCACCGTTATTTACACCTCGTTCATACTTACTATATAGGCAGCATTTTAGGGAAAGTGAAAGCAGAGAAAATATCCAGACTTGAGAGGGCTTATTTTTGTAGTGCTAACAGTAAAAGCCATTGCAAAACACTTGTGTTTTAATTTGATCAATTTGGATTAAATTAAATTGAAATTAATTACCATTTGATTTCTCTAAGTCTGCACTAAAGCTGTAGTGCTGCTCTGCAGGATAAACAGAGTGGTAACAGCAGCTTTTACAGTGAACTCTGTGGGAGTGTATCTGTTTTCCAAGAGCCCTAATGGTCAGGGACTTAAATAATCCTTTATTCCAGACCTGCATGGAATACTCTGAAGGTCAAAAGGTAAATCCACTCATTACTACTGCAAGGTATTTTTTTAGAGATTTTCAAAAGGTAAGCATAGGTAGTAAGAAAAATACACTTTAGTTAAACATCCTAATGCTTCAGCCACAGGAAACTTCATTTCAGGACACACTCAAAAAGATAAAACCTGGCAAACATCCTCAGTTTGTTCTGCACAAAGCCAAGTACCCAAATTGTAGCAGCACTGTTACCCAGGCAGGTTTCCCTGTCCCACTGAAACTCCAAGCATTACCTTCATCTTCGAAATTTGTTTTTCTCAGAGTAGCCAAGTTTCGCTTTCTAGCTCAATTCAGCAGCTGAACAGTGCAGATGGTTCTTTCACTTCATGCTGATCTACCTCATGAGAAGATACAAGACCTTTAATTCTATAATTGGTTACTTAAGCAAAGATTTTGCTTAGGATTAAACTGGGACAGGTAGAGCTGGAAAGGTGCCTCAGCCCAGCTGCCCCAATCCTGGTTCTCAGCACAGCTCTTACCCACACACTGCTCACCCCTCAGGGAGGTAAATACCCCACGTGAGTGCTACCAAAGATATCTGACAGGATCAGACATCACACTGCCCTCATGTTAAACAACCTAGGATAAATCAACTTCTTGATTCCTTCAAATGCCAGGAAAAATATTCAAAGCAGAAGTTTCAGCACTCCACTATTATTGAGGCTTATTATGTTTCACCAAGAATCTGCAGCTTTTATACATTTAATCAAGTGACTTACTCAGTGCTGCACCCTAAGTGGGTTTCCCTTTCAGCCTGCTATGATTAAGGCTGTCTACATGATCCGCTCCACTACAGAAAATTGTAATTAAAATATACCCAAAGCAGCGTTTGCAGGTAAGGCACAGGCTGTTGGGCTGAGAGGAGAGAAAGGAGACTGCCTGCATGGCCAGCATATGCCAAGGAGCCCAACGAGGGCAATGTGAGGCCACAGGAAGCACTTCATCCATCAAGGTGATTTCAGCAGGTGACAGTGAGTTTAATGGTGAGACCTTCTGGTGCTTTGTGACAGTTGATAAGAGTTTATACATCTGCAGGATTTATATATTCAATAGGTCATTATTGTGGTATCTGTTAAATAAGGTCAGATTTTGCATAATTGAGTCTTTCATCTTCCTGAATCTACATAATACATCTACAAATTTACTTCCTGCTATGGGTGCTTAAAAGACAGAGCACGTATTAAATTATTGGACTTTTACAATAATGGGGGAGGTATCCCAGAAATAGTGTAAAAATCTATAATTTTGAGTGACAAAAATCTCAGTAAATCATGGCAAAAGCATTAAAAAAACACCTGGAACACTCTTTTCCTGGGGAAAAGCACCACAAAAACTTCCAGCCAGGTTTTTGCACAAAGTGCAGAGCCGACCAACTGACCAGAGATACAGAGCTCCTCTGTAAAGCACATTTTGTTTACTCACTGAAGAAGACAAGAAGTCTGTACAATGACTATGGACACAGCTGGATAAACGGAGGGTGTCTCAAGGATCCCACACTTACCACCTCCTCGCAAAGGCTTTTTGTTTGGCTTAGATTTCGGGACTGCTGAGGTGGAGGCACCAGGCTCTGCTTCTTGCTGTTCAGAGAAGCAGAAAGTTACTGAGTATGAATTTCAGTTACTTTAAACACATAAACATAAGTGTGACCTGACTAACAGGGCTGTTACCTGATTCCGTTTCAGGTTTCCTTTGTAGCTCTTCCCCTCTTGCATGCTCTCCCACATCGCTATCTTCTGCCTCCGCTTCTCTTCTTCAAGCTACAGAAAAAATCCAGGATACACAAGATTTCAGAACAGAACCCCCAGAAACATCTACAACAGACTCATCAAACCCCAAGGGATCCATCTTTATGTGATGCAGTAATTCTGAGCTTATGGAAGCATTTAGTTTTATACACACCCACATCTTCCCCTCCTCAGCATGTGTCTGTATGTTCCCCTCCTCAGACTGCGTCTGCAGCTTCTTTTGGCCACTTGATGCTTTAAAACATTTTGAAAGTAAAACAGAACCAAGTGACAAGCTTAAATCCTGAGCCTATAAAAAGTACTAAGTAAAGGATATTGCACATGACAGGAATTCAGTGCACAATGTGGGGTTCCTCAGAAGAGAGTCAGCTACACATTTACATGCCAATATGCATTGTCAACAAGTCTTCCAGCTCTCTTCTAGAGGAATTTATCCACAAAACAAAATAAATTAATGGTTAAGAATCATAGAATGGTTTGGATTGGAAGGGACCTTAAAGCTCATCTTGTTCCGCTCAAGGACACCTTCCACTAGCCCAGGTTGCTCCAAGCCCCATCCAACCAGGCCTTGGACACTTCCAGGGATGGGGCAGCCACAGTTTCTCTGGGCAACCTCACCACCCTCACAGGGAGGAATTTCTTCCTAACATCTAATCCAAACAGAAGAGGTGGGATCACACATGCTGATCACACCCACTGCTCTGCCCTGCCCCACACAGCAATCTGCTGTTCCTTGTTACCTCAAGCTGTAATTCAAACCCTTAAATTGCAGCAGTGCTGAGCTACGAGCACTCACATTTACCATTAAGAACAGAAAACACACGTATCCAGTGGAACAATTAATCTAAAGGCCAGTAAATCCCCTGCAGCCATTCAGTGCACACACAGCTGAGTTCCTGCAGGTACAGATTTACCTGTGGAAAAATCAAGGCTCGCAGTGACCCTGGCACACAATTACTCGAGGAGAGGCAAATTCACAGAGATGAATCATACCAATATTCCAGAGAAAACGAGTCCCCTGTTTCTGTATCTAACATGGACTAATCATTTCTTTAACAGCAGCAAAGTACCTGATGACAAATTTTACGAGTGAAAGAAAGAAGCGCTCTCTGGTTACCTGTCTCTGTTTTTCTTTGTATCTTTCTGCCTGTGCATTCAACTCCTCCTGCATCCTGAGGCGAGCTGCTGCCAAAGCTTCCTGCCTTCTTACCACCACATCAGGCTCTAGGAAATTGGGAAAGAGTTTGCAAAGTAAATTCTAGATGATCTCCCCAAAGACTTGCAACAAGAAAAGGTTCACATCTCTCCCTACAGCCGTTTTGCAGAAAGTCACAGCTTAAGTCCAGTTTCTAGCTAATCTATTACAATAATTTATATACGGATTTAAACTTCATATTTTAAAGCAGGATTTTAATTAATAAGGACAACGATGTAACTAACCCATAAAAAATTAACCTCACACTTCTGGGGTACTTGCTTCTATTTCTGAAGGATTTGTTTGATACAAATAAATTCAGAAATATCACCCAGGCTTCACAGGGAACGAGACCAACTTGTTTTACACAGAAGGATGAGGCAAACCAGCCCACATTCACTCCTACTCCTTCTGGCAAAGGGTCCTGCTTGTGTCAGTGCTGCAGTGGATTTAACACACTCCACCAGCACAGAAATCACTTACAAACATGACACATCTCTCCAGAGACACCTGGAGGTCTCAGAAAATCTACACTGAGTCACCACGTCTCTTCATGACTGGCCTTTAGGAGAAGTCGAAAGCAAAATTACACCCCAAAAAAGGCAAATATTGCTCTCCTCTTTTCCCCAGCAGCTGAAGTATCTCCCCATTTGTTTGCCCCCTTATATGTTCGCTACCATCCAGTGATGACTATGTGAAACAAATGTCAGCACTTTCAGTAATTTCACTTTACAGGCAATTTTGGCAGTTAAACCATGACTTAATTAGCGCCACAAAAGAACAGCGGAGGGATAAGGGCACGCAAGGGAGGTTTTCTGGGGCCCCACGTTCAAGGTTCCAAAGGGATGAGCGCCAAGCCTTCGTGGACTTGGCAGATCCACGGGCACAGCCTGTGCTTTACAGCAGGATCCCGACTGTGTAAGCCCTGCAACCTGTGCCACACTCACCGAGATAACACAGACAGGAGGGTGCTACACCCCAAATGTACACAGGGCTGCCAGAGCAGGAACTGGGCAGGACTAATTTGAACAGAAATAACGAATGCTAATTAAAAAAATGCGTGCTGATATTTGCCCCCGGGTTTAGAGTTGGACGTTTTGGTTTTGTTTGGTAAGTTCCAAAGTCACCTGGTAAGTGACCACATCTGCTTTTAGCCACCATTCCCTCAGCTCTTGCACCACCAAGGGGCAGCTGTTCCCCCGTCCTGCAGTGCCCTGCTCCTCCACTCCCAAACACGGCCCTTCGGGACACAGCCCTGCCTTCAGGACCTTCTAAAAGCACTTCTGCTGGTCCAGCATTTCCCAGCGATCTCTTCCCTCTCGGTGGGCTGACGCTGTTAATCCCGAGCATCGCTCCCCACGGACATCCCTCTTCTGGGCTGGTACTGACTGCAGACCCGCGTGTGGGTCCGAGCAGGGTCAGACAACCCACCCGGGCCGCGCAGCGCCGGCAGGGGCCGCCGGAGGGGCACGAACACCGCCCCGGGCAAGGAGCGGGGCTTTATTTTACCGTGTGTACTCCCCCTCCGCCGCCTCAGCCGCTCCGGGGCCCCTCGGCCGCGCCGCCAGGCTCCGGGACACCTTCTGCACGAGCAGATAGACGGCGACGGCGGCCAGCAGGATGTACCAGCCATAGCTGGACAGCAGCGAGC
>VZRE01014063.1:0-14570 GCA_013396775.1 Cephalopterus ornatus
AGGCTGAACAGTCCCAGCTCTTTCAGTCTCCCCTTTGAGGCTGGACACTCCAATTCTTTAATCATCTCCATTGCCGTTCACTGGACTTGCTTCAGTGTGTCCATGTCTCCTTTATACTGGGGGCCTCAGAACTGGACTCACTACTTCAGATGTCTTACCCAAGCTGAGCAGAGGGGAAGAATCCCCTCCCACAATCTGTGGGTAACTGCTTTTCCTGATGCAGCCCCAGATGCTGTTGGCTCTTTTAGCCTCAAGAGCACATTACTGGCTCACACTCAGCTTGTTGAAGTACAGTCCCAGAGAGCATGAAAGCTTCACCCTACTCCCACAGCCCTGGCAGAGTGTCAAGACTTAGTGATTGTTCCAGGCTGGATCAAGCCAGCAGCTAGGGTATTCTTCATATACAAACACTAGCCCTACCCCCAGCAGTGTCCTGCCCTCTCATTTTTCTGTTCCACAGATGACAAATCTCCCAGTGTATATTGGATGGGGATTTGCTGTTTATTGTTTGTCATCCTGACAATCAGCCAGGCCCTAAACCAGTCACATTTCAGAGCTAAATTTAAGACTCTCTGCCTCTTGTAATCTGAATTTCAGAAGCAGTTCTGCAGTTATAACAATATTACTAAAAATGAAACAGCAGAGGTAGCCTTATAGGGAACAACAGGTTGAGTGGGGATATACAGAATCCTGCACTGCTGCTTCTCTGTAAATAAGAGAGGAAAAAGAAAAGTAGAGATATGTGAATTACTGAGGTAGTATTCTCTGTCTGCTCTGAGGAAAGTGCTTTTAAAATCCCAGCTCCGTGCTCCATTTTTTAAGCTTTCTACTAACATTCTCTGTGTCTTCTATTTATAGTTGTCAAAAAATATTTCATAATCATTGCTGTTCTTGCAGTAATTCATATAAATAGTCAAGAATTTAGTTCTAGTTTCACGCCAAAAAATGTGTTTTAACAAATAAGATAAAATTACCACAACTAATAATAATTAACTAACACAGCACATTCATCCCAGTGCCATTACTGCCTGAATATTAGTTCAAGGTGGTAACAGAAAAGCAAAATTATTTGCAAAATAAATTATATTTTTTCTTTCTTAACACATATGACACATTTGCTCCTGGAGCTTTCCAAATAGCTATTCCAGAGCCAAGATTTCACTCATCCACCATCCAGCCCTAAAAATATTACAGTTCTGGACACAGTCTTTATCCAGGCAAAGTGCTCCAGCAACAAAGATTGAATATCATCATTTGTGTTTCTCTAATATTTTTATTACATAAGATATGTGTTAAAAACATGCAAGGAAAAAAAATTTTAAAAAAAGAAAAGGAACCAAAAAGCTAGAACAATAAAATAAGCATAAACTAGAAAGAGAACTGAAACTACTCAGAGATTAACAGAAAGAAGAAACATCTCCCCCCAAAAAAGGAAGGGCAATGAAAAAAAAAGAAGTGCTTAAATCTCTAAGCAAAAATATTCAAAAACACACATCACAAAATGGAAAATGAAACAGTAACCTAGGAAAAGAGTACTTGAGTGACTTTAAATCACAGTTTATAAATTCTTACACTCAAGATATTCCCAAGGTCAAAGAAGTTGCTCACATGGCTTCTTGAGTAGCCTCAGTACATACTGCATCTCTTATTCTGCATGCTGCTGCTTCAGCCCCAGCATACTCTTTCTATTTCATCATGCAACACTCCCAACAAGCCCTGGAAAACAGCAAAACTATTACACACCCCTCACAGAATGTGAGAATAATTTTCCAGTAAAAATATGGGACTTCTAGAGAACTCTTGGCTGCTCTCACTTCTTCATATGGCTTAGAAGGTCTGACACTGCATTGTTTCTGGAGAAAGTAACCTTAGGACTTGCTGAACGAAAAAACAACAAAAACCCTGAAAAAGAAAAAAACTATTAAAGAAATCTGTTTCTACAGGTCATTTAACAATATTTTCTGGGTTTGGTGGTTGGTTTTGATGTTAATCATCATGATTTGAAGTTTCTTCTTTCCCAAGTTAACTGCAAACTCTTTCACAAAGCACCCACATCTCTGCAGTAGGCCACTGTTGTCCACTGTTTGCAAGGGAAGGGAGCTTAAGAGCCATTCCTTCTGCTGGACAATACACTCCTTGGGCAGTGCCTCTCTGATAGCCTTATTTTTACCTCTGCAGTTTGTAATAGCAGCCTCTCAAGAGTCACTAGTGAGTGAAAAAGGCTTCCTGATTTCATAGCTCGTATTGTACCACTAGGTCTTCAGTGGGTGACTGTGCCCTTTGCATGTGAATAATTACTGGTGCTTTTGCTGTATGTAGTTCCAGGATGTATGACAACCTACTTTAAGGGCTCTGCCTCTCACAGATCCCAGTTCAGGGTCCAGGCTCATGGGTTTCAATACATGTACTAATACTAGTCATTATATGTATTGTTTCAAAGCCATCCATGTACCAGTCCCAAATCCTAAATCAAATATTCTAAACTGACACAGAATGCGGGACTAGGTGGAAAGCACTGATGTTTGGATTCTTTGAATGAACATGGGTTTGTCATGGCTACCTGGGCATACCCTACTTAAGCCCATCATTAAGGGCTTAGCTAGTACATAAAGTGTTCTGGGTATTTTTCACACAGTTGTGAATTTTGAATACATTAACATGTGACTACATTCCAAAAAGGGAAACAAGTGAGCTTCACAACATGCGTTTGGTTTACTCACCAAAATTTCAGTGAATTCAAAGCACTCTGCCATGTGCCAGAGAACAAATGGGCTCATTTATTGTATTTAGCCCTCCCTGTTTCACACAAATTGAATACCAACTAAAGCAAAGTATTAATGGTTTGGTTTGGGGTTTTTTCATGGAAAGGAGAACTAAGTGATTTTCCTGACGTTCTGAACATGAATTAACCTTGAATATGACGGACAAATTGCAGTACACTGCCAAAGGCCTGGCAGCTCTGGTAAATACTGTCTGCTCAGGTCATAACAGCTTGAATAGTAATTGAAATTAGCTTAAAAAGAAAAAAAATCTACCAAGTTTCTAAATACTCTCGATAAAGATTCTGCTTTGCCCTAAATCAATACCTTGTAAGTCTTGGAGAAATACTGCCCCTGATATATATATATATATATATATATACACACTATAAGGGCCTATTTCAGACATTTGGAGAGGTAACACTTGTTTTCAACAGGGCAAAATAAATAAAACACCAAATTTCAAACTAGAACACCTCAGGAAAATGCTAATAGCTTCTCATGTATTCATCACAAATGCGCAGATGGAAGGAAATCACAGATGCAATGAGAATGCAGTCAAGCAAAAATGAATGTGAAAAGTTGCAAGGAAGATTCTGTAGCTGAAACAGAGATGGTGTTAACTCTAGCAGGGAACTCTTCTTATGCTTAAACTGAAAAACCTGAACTCTTTGTATACAATGAGCTTGTGAATAAAATGGAGAATAAAATGAAAAGAAGCTAAAGCAATTCACAATAAATTCCAAAGCAGAGAAAAATAGGTATACATTAAGGTTTTTAATTAGAAAAGTTGTCAAAATGAAGGAGCTTAAGGCTCTCAGTTTAGAAAGAAGATATAGAATTATATTTTAGTTCTATTGTTTTCAAGAGAGAAGATACAGAACTATAAATTTTAGCGAAGATATAGAACTATATTAACATTAAAGCACAAACAATGTTACACTGCTGAGCGTGAGGTGGAAATTAAAGATGATCTAAATCGACAGCTTCTTATAAGACTATGATAGAGACATACAACAGGTGTGCCTTTGGTGTTTCAGTGTGCATCTCACTGTGCCACGGGGTAATGGGCTACTTTTGTGGCCTGTGAATAGCAGAACAATTGTGGACCTGTCTTTATGATGACTGTGCCTAGATCAACCCAGACACAGTGTTCCACATTCTTCCATTTCATCTTCCTAAGGTTTTCTTCAGCATTTTTCCTGGGTAATATAGCATTTTTGTTAAAAATAATATATTCCCATGAAATATTTCTGTTTCAGTCAGCCTGCGGTTTGTGATGAAAAAATGTATTGTGGAAATCTCTACAGAAGACCAAGCTTCCTCCGGACAAATTACAGACTCTCTGCTTATCAAAAGCAGATCTTTGAACTTGTCAAGTCTTATTTTTCACCAAACACAAAATAAATCACTTAACACTGCAGTTGTTTTCTTCAGCTGAAGATTAGCCCTGCCAGGCTTATGCAATTTTTTATTAATATTTTGATCACATTTTTCAAATATAGGTTTGAGTACAGACAATAAGAGACAACAGTCCAAAGAAAGTAGCAAACTCATTTGTAAAAATGCTATGTTTTTTACTTTGTGTGGTCTTTCTCTTTTTTTTTTTTACCTCTAGTTCAGCTATCACCTCAGGGTGCTAAGAAGTTTAAGTCTCTAAGGACTGGTGCAGTTATTCTCCCACCAGCTCCAACCTCCCGATCCCAAAGGGGACATTCTCAGAGTCATATCCTCTATTCTCTCTTGCCTGGTCTATCAAGAGAGCCTCCGAAACTAAGCCATGTCCTACCTGCTATCCCAAGCCAGAAGAAATCTGATCCTGCAGAAGAGCTTGAGAAATGTCTCACCAAACCAGATGCTGAAAGTTAACTCATCACACTGGCCTAAATCAGTTGAAATAAGTGCAAGTCTAAGTGCTTGTTACAAGACAACTGTACAGCAAAATCTCATTAATTTGCACTAATGATACTCTTATGAACGTGACTGTAAATGAATAAAAACCAAGAAAATATAGCACATCACAAAAGCTGCAGCGTATATAGATATACACACACGTATACATATATATGTGCATTTTCATTATAGATTTCATTTATTATGAAATTACTAAATATTTAATGTGCTGTAAACTTATTTTGTGAATGGAACCCTCAACACATGATTTTATTGCAGTAATGTGCTGTTAAGCCTTTCAGAGAAAACAGGAACAAAGAGTAAAATTTTCTGCATGATTTAAAAGTCAGAACTAGAAAATATAAATTGTCAGGGTTTCTCTGTAGTTTGTAAATACAAAGGTGCTGATTCAGAATGCTGTGTACCATCAAAAAATCTTTTTAAAATTAAAACAATAAGCTGAAAATAAAAGGCAGTTTTAGCAATTGAGGTCTTTTGTCTCTGTTTTTCACATATCTTCTCAATTAAGTTTGTGGGTTTTATGAATTCAACAAGGTAAAAATGTACAGTGAAGCACTAATCCTTGTGGGACAGACAGGGCTGTAGCATACACTGTTCAAAACTGTTCATTTCACTGACAGATCTATGTCTCTTTCATTTAATTCTTCATACACCACAGTGACAAAAATGCAATTGTGTATTATCTTCATTGCACAGTCCTGACTTTTTAGGCATTATTTCATCACTTTGACCACTGAACTGAAGGAAATATAACTAGCCTGCTGTTCAGGCAAGCACCTTGGGAAGTGCTATAAACTTTTGACTAAACATTGCACAAGACTATCCTTTCCTAGAGGCCAACAAGGATGCTAGCCTCTGCTTGCTTCAGGATTCTTATCTAAATCTTGCTGCCATTACTTCAGAGGCTTTCCCACTTCTTATTATAGAAGGACTATGGGCATTACTGTGGGTGGGGGGCGGGGGGAGGTAGTCGCCTTTTGACACACCACTGCTAGTAAGACTGTCCAAAATAAGCTCTACATCAGCAGCTCATTCAGTCAGGACACAGCACTTCTGTTTATCTCTAGATAAATGTTCTATTAGCTGTACAAACACATTTTTGCTGTGTGGCAGTAAAAGACAAACCTGACACGAAGAAGAAGATAATCATGTCCCAGGAGCTGAAGTTTCCAATTTCCTTGCGATAACAACTGTAAATAGAAGGACAGCTGGTGGCTGTCACAGACAGTCCCAGAAAGAAAAAAGCAGAGCACAACAAGAGCTGCTTTCATGCAACACACCGAAGAGGGAATTTTTGCACATAAATAAAAGAACATTTTATTTTTAAACATCTAATCCAAATGTCAGGATATAAAGCTCAAATTCAACAAGTGATGTAAATATCTATCTTCTTAATGAAAACCATGAGAGTAAAAAGGTCATGTGCTTGGACCTCACAGGCAACCTAATCCCTGAGGCTAGATCGAAAAAACACTGCATGACAAAAGCATGCTCTGTTACAGTAAAAATCAATTCTGACATGCTCTCTTTGCACCTGACCAGTCCTGCTCAGTCCAGCCTCACTGAAAAGTCCAGAGTCTCTCCTATAGTGTAGTGGACTGGTATTTGCTCTACAAGGCCACTACCAGAGTTGCTCTGATCTCCAGAGCCCCTGAACTTCTCTGCTTGAAACTCCACCTATTCCAAGTCCCAAAATCTCTATTCTGATCCATGCCCCTTTGTGGTTCATAAGTCGTTTCCTAGAAATATTAAAGCTTCAGTGCAGACTTTATGCCACTATCACTTAGTACAAAGCAAATGGGTTTGGTGCAGACTGCACAGAGGAGAAGGAAAATTTAATTCATACAGCTCTAGCTGGCAGCAAATAATCTCTGTGTAAACTGTAAGTGTCATTGTAGACATCACAAGAATGAGATTTGTCTTCGCAGAGTGAAAGCCCAAAGTAAGCACTCTGGTGGAGATTAATCTGTAAGTAAGCAATCTGGTGGAGATTTAGTTCAACACACTGCTTGGGAAAAAGTACAGTATATGGAAGGAAGGGAAGACCAAATGGCTCAAGTAAATCCCAGTGAGGTCAAACATTTGTAACTCCATTGCCACACAGGCCCTTTTCAGTGGATAAGGAAACAACTCTTTTAGCCATTAAAAGAGGCAGGTCATGTGTTGCAACTCCATTTTTTTCCTGAATAGAAGCAGATCCTCATTGCAACTACTGGCTTTGAGGAAGAAAGTGAATCTCTCCTATCTCTTGTGTTACCCTGCCTGTCCAGGGACCAGAATAGCCCTGGGCTGCCTAATGGCAATCATAAAAGCTGTAGTGGCGCCATTTGTTTGCCAGCTGCTGATCCATGCTGGAGACAAATATAGGAGCAGTCTGTGTTGGCTTCCCACAGAGGCTTGAATAAATTTCAAATGTTTCCAATATTATAGCAGGAGAGAAAGGGAGAGAAGTTTCCCCATGCCCTAGGCTAGACACTTCCATTCCTAGAAAGGAAGTAATCAGCTGTCCATTTTTCCTATTTAGCAGTGCTTTGTTAGTGCAGCATGGGAGGACAAAGGTGAATTATGAAGAATTTTTGATCAAAAATAACACTTTCAAATTAAATTCCTTCAAAAAATGCAGAATTTTGGGTGCAGTCACCTGAAACTAGAAATACACATTACCACTGCCTCCTCTATATTCAATACATTTGATTGAGAGGATGCAGCTGCTAGATGTTTTTTTCCTATCTTTTTCCTCATCTTTTTCTAGCAATGAGTGTTTTCTTCTGTGGACCTGCAACCGGGAAAGACTTTTTTGGGAAAGGAATGCAAATCCAATTGCCTGTTCAGAGGTAAGCATAAAATACAGTTCTTACCTGAACAGAACAAGTCTTGAACGAATCATAATCTGAACTAAGATCCAGGTCACTGTTCTAATGTGTTTCTTCTGCAGGCTGTCAATAAAGAAGGAGTTCATGCTTTACCAAATACAGATCTTCTAAAATTTAATGCTCATAGAGAGGATTAAAAATTATTCTCAGAAATGAGAAACTATTCTTATCATCAGAAACTGTTGTTATCATTTGGGTTTGGTAGCCAAATTCTACAGTAAATAAACAAGGTAAATTAAGCTGAAGTCTTTCACCTTCAGAGGAGAGCACACTGTTGACTGCAGCATACTGCATGAAAGATAACAAATGAACCAATACCTACTTAAGCTGCTCTGACCTTTTGCTCAGACCTTTCCTGGAAGATAATGGCAGGAGAGACAATAAAAGGCTAACACAGCTGATTACCAATTGCCAAGAAATGTCTGGTCAGTAGGTCATGACACAGACTTTTTCCCCCCCTCTGTCTAGCGATTAAATATTCCTGGCACATTCTTCTGTAACGCTAGTGGAGTGTTTGCTCATAGAGTGTGCAGTACTCAGGTATCTTGGAAGTTTCATGTGGCACAGAGAGCTAAGAAAACACATACGCATACAGGATATATTTTCTGATGAAAACAAACTATATTTCCTCACTGGAATACACTCTACATTCCTTATATCATTCTTACCAATGTAATTTCAAAATGCTTTTAAAATGGTGCAGCCTTTATTCCAGTGGACCATCTACTTATATGCTGACACAGAATTGAGTAAACAACAAACTGTGCAGGGGATTAGCATTAGTCCATAAAACAGAGAAAAACATTCATATGTAAAACAAAGGATCATTCAGCATTAGGATCTTTCACAGGCTTTTCTATTGATGAGCAGAGTATCTGATCAGCAAGTCAATTTTCTTGTATAAATACTCAAAGAGGAAGCTATATCCTCTAAAATTCAGTCCTAATAAAGCATTTTAAATACCCCTACAACTGCTAAAAGTAGAGATCTCTGTCCCTTCACTCCTTGTAACAATACACTGCATACTGTTACCATCACTACAGGAATGTCTGCATAATCCGTATGTTTTGCCAATGCAAAACACTAGAAGCATCATAGTTACCACTTTGGGACATAAAAGCACAGCAACTTTTCAAACAATTGTAAGCAGACTCATCTGATGATACTGTCATCATGAGTAACACTCCTCTTTCTGCACCTGCATTATAATAATGATTTAGAAGTATTGAATGTAAACATTGTTTGCCTTTGTATTTTAAAAGTGTAATTTTTTTCTCATTATTTTCATTGGGTTTTCCTATGTTCCTTAGATCCAGAGAAGATTTTTCTGTGCTGGCCCTACTGGTGGAAAAGCTCAGCATTATGACAGAGCCAGTTTAGACCAGAAGTTGTCAGGTGTCCAGAGTCAAAGCCACCTCTGACCAACGGCAGAGAGTAGTACTTGATGAGAAGCACTTGACAAAGAGACAAAAAATGAACTCCATTCCCATTGGGATTCTAAAGTCCATTTGTTCTGGCCCAGACAGTCAATACTGACAAGGGCCTGCCTGATGCAGGTGCTACTGTGCCTAGTAAGGGCACAGAATCACAGAATGGATCCGGTTGGAAGGGACCACAGTGGGTCATCTGCTTGATCTCCCTGCTCAGTTACATGGTACAGCCTCCTGCAGTAACTTTCCATTGCCCATCTCACTGGTGGTGCTTTATGATACTTGGCATCATGGTGTGACTTTCTGCTGCTCTGCCTACACAAGGAAGAACCCACAGAGTCAAGGGCATGTCCATACCTGTCCAAGACTTGACTCTGTGCACATGTGCCTTCTGGCACCTTTGCACGTGTTTCTGTGCTCAGCATGTGGAATTCCATACTCTGGAAGAAGAATATAGTGGATGAATGCATCACACAGGAGCAGGCTGAAACTCTCTGAACACATCAACATATTAAGAAAAGCCCTCTCGATGTGTTTCTAGCCACAATCATCACTACTCCTCAGTCATAGCCTTTTCTAGCAAGATTACATCAGGAAGATTAATTTGGTAAGACAGGAAGTGAGGGGAAGGGGCAGGGGAAGCAGTTCCCCTGCTGAAACAAGTGCCAAAACCTTCAGCTATATTTTCAGCTTGCCAATTTAGCTGAAAATAGCTTTGCACATATTCTGAAAACTATGAAGGGAAGTCTTCCCACAGTGCATGAATAGTTGGCTGCACTTAAATAATTGAAAGAAATGGAACTGTATCTTTCATACACAAAGGATGAGGTTAAATATCACCTGAGGAAGGAAGAAATACAAGGTGTAACTAGAAAGACTATACTAAATATACAGTTGTAACAACTGCATTTTCAGTTTCTAAAATTCGTCAATCTTGTCCTATCTTTGAAGTGATTCTTGGACTCCAGGAAATAAGCAGAGATTTATTAGTAGGAACAGCTAAACCAAATTATTAAATGATTCTGTGAACACAGGGGGAGCTCTGCCTCGCATTCTGTCCAACTCCTAGCACACAAGAGATGTGATTTTTTTTTCTGATTTGGAGGTCTGGAGCTTCCTAAAGGTTCATTCACCCTCCAGCTGTTGACCCAAAGAGACATTCTGTGTAAGAAGTTTATCAGAAAGGAGTTGGATGCTTTTGAAAATTCTAATTCTTAAAACTAAAAATATTTTTTGTGCTTTGACCTCTCCTGTTACAGTGTCTAGTGTTTTTTCCACAGCTCACTGTGTTGATCTTGCAAAGATTTTCCTCCCATTATTGATTTGGGCCATTTTTCCATAATGTCCTGGAAACTACGGACTGAAGCCACTTGAAGTTTGTCATTGTCTCTGTAGCCTCTCTCAGCTAAACATTTTGAAAAGATTGATTTTCCTGTAAACAACTTTCCCATCTTATTTTTATTGTGGATTCCAAGACATGTCTTTTGAAAGCTGCCTCTGATTTGCCACTGCTTAGGTTTCTTCATGAAAACAAAATCATGTCCACTAAAAGGGTTCATTTAATTAATATGCATGGAAATTTCCACTCAGATGTAGTAGATTTGTAGTAGACTAGTCAGTGGCATAGGTCATGAGGAGAAATTTGTGTCCTTGCCATCCTTCTACTTCCTTCTGTTATGTTGGGGGGTTTTTATGCCTAACAAGTTCATATCAGGATTTTATTGTTTTCACTCGTATATACACACCTACTGTTCAGTGAATCAAATGCTGCATTTGTAGGCACTTTAAAAGCACAGGTCAAGCCTCTCCTATACTGATGCAGAGCTCATACTACTTAGTTTCAGAAATGCAAAAATCAATATGTCAGGACTTTCAGCTATATTACTTCTTTATTGGAGTAGTTTTTGATAATTCAAGCACCACCTTCTTAATTGTGATAATTGTCACACACAACAGCAAGAAATACTTTTCCAATTTATTTTTCACAAGGAAAATTGCATTTGACTGTCACATCTATCAATACTAGTTTTCAATATTTTGTAAATATAAGATCAGCACATGTCAGACAAGTGTAAAAAGCATACCGTAAAACCGTGGCAGGAACCAGGGTAAGTTCTTTATGTAAATGAGGGGGAGAAAAAAGCAAGCACCAGTTTTTACTTCCTTCTGGTGTTTTCTGGTAAGGTGGCAAACAGGAAGATAGTCTGCTTTCAGAGGGCTTTTATTCTCCTCTCAGCTTTTATGTGAGGAAAGCACCTGCTTCCTAAAATCCACAGAGATCTTGTAGCAAACTGGAGGATATTTTTATACATTCTAATGAAATTTAGCACTTAACAAAAAGTAATCATTCCATCACTGAAACTTTCCCAGTAGGCTAGTAAATAGTATTATCCCAATGGCACATATGGCAGAAAGATGAGACACGAAATTTCCCATAGTGGTTTCTTAGAACTGGGGCTGACAGTGACTAACATCAGTGCTCAGGTGTTAACCCTCTAAAATATTTCTATTTTCCCTCCTTACAGGAACTTGTTTTGAGTGTTCAGTATTTATGACAATCAGGTGGAGGAACGCAGGAAGCATGTTAAGGGCTGAAAAGTAAAGATTATAAGTGGCTGTTCTCAGGGCACAATGTAGACACAGAATCTAACAGATCCTCGCCACTGGACTATGCTTATTCTTCACAAAAATCTGTCATGGCCAGCTCAGCCGCAAGGCTCCTGCTGGAGAGCATGTATAGTCACAGTGCTATCACTGACAGACTGAAAAGCAACATTACCCATGGCTGTGGACAGTTCATGCAGGACACTGGGAGTCTTGGCCAGGAACTGCAGCTTCAGAGCAGAAGGAAAGGACTGAGACACAGCCTTTATCTTCAGGAAAATGAAGTGTCAGCCTTCTTCATGGCAGTTACTTTGTGTGATTACTCTCTGGATTAGGAAAGTAGAGGTGCCAGCTGAGATTAGCTGTACTTTTGTCCCCTTGATCTTCTTTGTTCTTTCATCTCCTTAATTCTCTTAGATGATGGAAGAGAATAGGCAGAGATTTTGGAGTCACAGTACCACTCTGACATCCCAAACTACAGGAAAGAGATTAAACAAGCTCATACATAAAGAGCATGTTCCAGTTGCTCTCCTGACAGGTTTTGAGAATTCTAACTGAACTCATCACATAATACTCATCATCACAGAGGACAGTTTTGTTTCACATCCTCTAGCTGATCCAAATCAAAATGTTGTTGCTCTCTAATACCACCCATGAAGGGACAGCAGATATGGTACATGTGGTCAGCACAACCTTTCTTGAGCAGTACCATTTGGTAAGCACCTCGGCACATCATTTTCACCCAAACAAGATGCTGGGGGAACAGCACTTGGGAATGCAGAGCTGTATTTACAGGTTAAACATAGCAAAGTGATGAGGACACAGTGGAGTTGTCATGTCTTCAAGATTTCAAAGGCCACTGCTAACAGTGCTTACACAACTGGCTTCTGTGAGCTGAACCAAAATCATCAACTCAAACCACAGAGGCCACTAGAAAGCTATAGGATGAGTTTAGTTCTTAATGACATACTCTTTTCTGCCAACATACTGGTCTGAAAAGTTTCTTGTTTTGCCAACCAAATACATACAGCCATGAAAATAAAATCTACATTAGCGTAACTCCCTTGTTTAACATTCTAAACTCCATAATTCAAGTTTAGTTACCCAAATGTTGGGCTAAGTTCAACAATTGGGCCAGTTCAAACTAACAAGTACAAATTGCTTCAAGTGATGACTTAAAATATGCCACTTTAAAACATGAATAAAGCCTGTAGACTTTAGTCTCTGCATTAAATGTCACTTGTTTATGGTTTACATGCTTTTACATGAGTAGAAGCTTTACTCATCTCCTGGCCCATCTTCTTAACGCTGTCAGACGTCAAGCTAATTCTCACATTCACATGCATTTCTGCAAGTTTACAATTTCTAAGAGTGTGATAAATTCTGCATTCCACACAACAGTTTAGGGAGGTTTTTTCTGTTTGTTGCTATGCATAATCACATTGTATTATTTACCTATGTAAAAATATTACGTTGACAGTCAAGTTGATTTATTTATTCCAAACATTTTTTAAGAAAAAATTTAATCCCCTCAGCTGCCTGCAGTTGAGAGATATTTGATCTGTATCAAAATGTTCTCTAAATAAAGTGACCTACAAAGAAATGTTGCCACAGGTGTGAACTACTTCCTTTCAAGCACATCTACCAATGATTTCAGTCTTAGTCTGAGAAACTGCCTTTCAAGCTATTTTTAAATATATTTTCATAACAGAAATCATGTCTCAGCTCAAAAGAGAATTTTTACAGAGAAAAATATCCTAGTGAAGGGCTAAAACTCAACAAGAATTTAATATTCCTACTGCTGTAAAAGACAAGAAAAAATGTTTCTATAAATACATCAGCAACAAAAGGAGAATCTCCATCCTTTACTGGATGCAGAAGGAGACATTGTGACAAAGGATGAGGAAGCAGATGAGGAACTTCATGTCTTATTTCTCTCAGTCTTTGATAGTAATACCAATTGTTCTCTGGATTCCCAACCCACTGATCTGGAAGACAGAGATGGGCAGAATGAAGACCCTATAATCCAAGGGGAGACAGTCAATTACCTGCTACACCACTTAGACACACACGGGTCTACGGGGCCAGATAAGATCCACCCAAGGGTACTGAGGATGCTGGTGGAACAGCTCACCAAGCCACTTTCATGATTTACCAGCAGTTGACTGGAGGATGGCAAATGTGATGTCCTCATACAAGATAGGCTGAAAGGAGGATCCAGGGAACTACAGGCCTGTCAATCTGACCTTGGTGTTGGGAAGGTCATGGAGCAGATCCCTGTGAGTGCCAATCACTCAGTGCATGGAGGACAACCAGGAGATCAGGCCCAGCCAGCATGAGTTTAGGAAAGGCAGGTCCTGCTTGACCCACCTGGTCTCCTCAGGGAGAAGCTGTGAATGCTGTCTCCCTGGACTTCAGTAAAGCCTTTGACACCACATCACTCTCCTGGAAAAGCTGGCAGTACGTGGCTTGGACAGGTACACACCTCACTCAGTAAAAACTGTCAAGATGGCTGGGCCCAGAGATTGGTGGTGAATAGAATTACATCCAGTTGGCAGCCAGTCACAACTGGTGTCCCAAAAGGCTCTGTATTTGAGCCAGTCCTGTTTAATATCTCTACCAGTGATCTGGATGAGGGGATCAGGGGCATCCTCACTAAGTTCACAGATGACACTAAGTTAGGTGAGAGTGTTGATCTGCTGGAAGACAGGAAGGCTCTGCAGAGGGATCGGGACAGGCTGGATAGATGGGCTGGGGCCAGTTTTATGGGGTTCAACAAGACCAAGTGCTGAGTCCTGCACTGGGATCATAACAACTCCAAGGAGTGCTACAGGTTGTGGGAAGAGTGGCTGGAAAGCTGCCCAGTGGAAAAGGACCTTGGAGTCCTATTGACAGCTTCTGAACATGAGCCAGCAGTGTGCCCAAGTGGCAAGGTCACAGACATCCTGGCTGGGATCAGCTGTAGTGTGGCCAGAAGGACCAGGGCAGTG
>VZRE01014065.1:0-13700 GCA_013396775.1 Cephalopterus ornatus
CCCGCCCCTCCCTTCCGGGACCGCCACGCTCCTCCAATCAGCGCCGCGCGCCGGCATGACGTTCCGATGACGTCATTCCCGCGGGAAAATCAAGCGTGGCGAGGACCGAGGGCCCCCCCGCCTTCCCGCCCCCCCACACACCCAAAAAACCCACGAGAGCTCTTTGTACCAAAGGGGTTTATTCGCATGTAAATAAACGTGATCTCTGCAATATTTCCCAAAAAAAAAGTCAAAATTCCACTTTCCACCCTGAAAAGCCGCCGCGGGAGCTGGGATTATTTACAATTCCAGCGCTTTTTCCAGCCCAGGGGTGTATGTACAGCATCATCAGCGAGGAAAGAACCAGCTCCTTTTAATCTCCGTGTTGGCTTCGCCACCTGAGATTAAAAGATTTGGCTCGGTATTTTTTTTATTTTCACTTTAATCTTTCCAAAATACTGAAAGATGTAAAATCATCGAGAATAAGCAAAAATAGCTCAAAAATAAACCATTTCTCGGAGCCCAGAGAGCCTCTGTGTGGTCTCACACCTCAGTTACCTCACAGGACTTGTCATTGGGAGGGGACAGGGCACCAAAATGGGGGGAAAAGCTTTAAATTTGGGACCTGCGCCCCTGGCAGCAGCTGGAGGAGACGTTGTTCCCTCTGTTCCCACCTTCCACAGGGGGAATTTTGGATACTGAGCTTTGGTCTGGGTGAGGGGAAAGGAAACATGTGCAGTTTGTTCCTTTAAAACACGTTTTTTTGTGTTCACTTTGCTGCTGGACGGGATTTCCTTCCAATTTTTAGTGTGTTTCCAAGCAGGAAAACACGGCTCCTGTAGGGATTCCCAGCCCAGATTCCACTTGAAAGCTCTTCTTTGGGAAGGCTGGTTGTGCCCTCACAGAGCTGAGAAGGGATCAAAGGTGGGTTTTGTCATAAAAACGGGTTAAATAAACACGGGAGAGGGGCCGGGATCCCTCCGGAGGCCGAGCCGGCATCATTCCCAACGCAGGGTCTCCAGGTAAATTCCTCTGGGATTGTATTCCTTACATCCTCCTCGTGGCAGTCACACGATTCCAATGCTGTGCGGGATAACGGGATTTGCTCCAGGTTGGGATTTGTTTCTTATTTTCCTATCATTTGAGCCCCTGGAGCACTGGGGAGGGGGGAGGCTGCAGTGCCCAGGACAAAGGATAAATATTGGATAACACAGGAAGGGAAAGTTCTCCAGAGCTGGTGGGGCTTGGGAGAAATTCGGCCCTGGAATTCAACTGGAGGCAAGAGGAAGAGGTGAAAAATCCCTACAATTAACGGGACAACGACATTGGCCTTTCCAAAGAGCTGGAAAAGAAAACAAGCTTCCCTGGGGTGAGCCCAGGATGGGAAATCTCAGTGGTTTAAAGGGAACTCAAATCCTGGACACCTTTTCTCGCTGCGGCCCCAAAGGTGAAGCAGAACCTCGTTCCCACGGGGAAAATCCTGGTCTCCAGGAACAGACAGCAAATTCCAGCAGGAGCAGGACCCCGCTCAGTCCAGGATCCCAAGGGAGATGTGTTTGCAGAACTCCTGATTTCCCACATTCCTCTCGAGTGAATCAGATGAAACCGCTTTTAAAAATAAAACCGCTCCCCTGAGCCTCCTTTCCTTTCAGGGACCACAAGACCAGCCCGGAGAGGATGCCTGAGTCATGCTCCTCATTCCAGCCAAAAGGGGAAAATCCATCTTTTAAAGGAAATCGGCGCTTCTGCTGCAACTCTTACCCCAGCTGAGCTGCTCGGGGACTGTTCTCCAGGCAGTGCCAGTGCCAAGCAGGACACCAGAACTAATCCCTGTGTGTGTGACCACAATTCCCAGCTGAGGAGCACGACGGGATTCCAGGGAAGCAGCGCTTGGATGGAGACAGGAGTCCCTTTCCAACTGAGATTTGCTGGAATTCCACCGTGCCAGGACATCACCAACACCACCAGGGCTGCCCAGATTCCCTTTGGGGAAAACAAGGAGCACAGGGCGTTCCCATGTGGAGCTGAATAAATAGCTAAAAGGAAAGGGAAGTAAAACCCAAGGCATAAATCCTTCAGTGCTGTGACCTGGGATAAAATCCTGATCTCCAGGAGGACACAGAGCCCGCCCTGAGCTGGGCACTGGGTGAAGAAACAGAAATAAAATAAATTAAAACCCTTATGATTTTCCTTCTTCTGAAGAATAAAACTCGACCCCTAAAACATTTCCTAAAATAATTGCTTTAAAACTTCCTACATCCAAAAGGAACTTCTCCTGAACGGGAAGAGGGCAGAGGGACTGGGATGTCCCACACCAGCCTATGTCTGTGTTGGCCCCAGTTTGGGGGCTGCTCCCACATTCCCACACTCGGCTTCAACGCAGGGACTCCGCCAGTGGGATGATAACACTTGTAAATTCAGGATGAGCGTGCTGGCACTCACACCTTCCGCTCAGACCCCGGAGATCTGAAAATCTTGGAAATACCTTGGAAATACTTCTTTTTTCCCCTCCCCAAACACATTGCCATGGCGGGTTTGGGATGGATCCTTCCTTCTTCCTTCCCCCCAGGACCCTGCAGACAGCTCCTGTCAGAGAACTAATTGCCAATTAGAGCCACATCCATGAGATCATCATCCTCCTCCCCGATGAGGAACTCGGGGCTGGCCCGGGACGGCCTCTCGGCCGCCAGGATGGCGCTGCCGGCCATGGAGAGCGGCTGCTCCGCCGAGATCGGAGACTTGGACCAGCTCTCCGGCTTCATCCCGTGGGACTTCTTCTTGTCCCTGTCCTTGTCCCGGTCCCGCTCTCTGTCCCGGTCTTTGTCCTTCACTTTCTTCTTCTCCTTTTTGTGCTTCTTGTGCTTCTCCGCGCTGTATTCCGGCAGGGGCCGGATGCCGTCGTCGGAGCTGGGGCTGTTCTGGTAGGACTTCTCGGCGATGGAGGAGCCGGACTCGCTCTCGCTGTCGATGTTCTGGGGGGTGTAGGCCGGGGACTTGCTGTGGCTGGGGGAGCAGCGCTCGTGCTTCGGGGTGGACCCGCTGATCAGGGGGGATCCGTAGCTTTTGGAGGAGGCCATCTGGGGCCTGAGCCCGTCCCCGCCCCCCTCCCCGGGCTTCTGCAGGGTGACTTTGGCCTTGAT
The DNA here is from genome assembly GCA_013396775.1 of Cephalopterus ornatus. NCBI lineage: Eukaryota > Metazoa > Chordata > Aves > Passeriformes > Cotingidae > Cephalopterus > Cephalopterus ornatus. The sequence continues at coordinate 3,120 of VZRE01014065.1, forward strand.
GCTGGGGGAGCCGCCGTCGTGTTTGCTGATGATGATTTTGGCCACGCCGGTGCTCCCGACGCTTTTGGAATCCGAGTTCTTCTTGGAGGAGTCGCCGGACCCTCCGGAAACAGAGACCTTGGATTTCTCCTTGTCGCTCTTCTCCCGTTTGCCCTGGAACTCCCCCCCAGACATGTTGTGTTTGGAGGACATGGCATGGCCTGAGGAATTGGAGCTGGGCCCCATCTGTCCGTCCATGGGGTCGTCCCCGCCGGGCCCACTGGTGACCACTCCGTGCTTCAGCTTGTCTATGACCGCAGTCAGGGAGGGCTTCTTGTTCCTGCTTGGAGACTTGCCCTTGGAACTTCCATGCTGGTTCTGGGAGGAGGACATGGAAGACCCGCTGGAAGAAAAGGAAGAGGAAGATGCCGTGGAGGAATTTGATGAGGGAGGTGGTTTCTGTGACATGGACCCGGAGGATCCCATTCCTGAAGAGGATTTCATGCTCGAGCCTGACCCAGTCCCAGACATATGGGACCCACCAGAGCCTGAACTGATGGGAGACTTCGCTTTAGACGATGGGGGAGTGCCTGGGACGGGCTTCATGGGAGAGGCAAGTTTGTCAGACCCTCCCGAGGGCCGTGAGTGGGACGGGGAGATGTTGGGTTTGCTCATGGAAGGGTTCATGAGCGATGATGGCTTTCCTTGAGGTTTCATCTTGGTGCTGCCAGAGCCGGTGCTGAGGCCGTGCTTTGTGATGGGGGAGGATCCCGGCTTTCCCACCGACTGGGCCGAGCCCTTGGACTGACCCGACCCAGAGCCGCCCTGGCTGGAGTAGAGGCTGCTGCTCATCTTTGAGCCAGAAGACCCTTCTGATTTGCTTTTAATTTTGCCTGAGGTTGAAGAGGAGGAAGAAGAGGAGGAGGAGGAAGAATGGCTGTGATGGCTCTTGCTGCTGGAGGAGGTGACAGAACCACTACTCGTGTACTGGCCGTGCGAAGATGGTTTCCCAACAGTCACCGTTCCTTTGGGGATCTGGATGGTTATTTTTGGAATGGGGGGAGTGGCCACCCCAGGAGGAGTCTGAGATCTGCCCGAACTCCCTGGAGATTTGGACCCACCTGTGCTGGCTGGTGGAGTGAAGGGCCTGTTTGACGAACTGTGAGATGGAGATTTCCCATCTGTCTCCTGCTTCTTCCGCTTTGGAAGTTTCTCCTTACTCTTCCCATCACTGGACGGTGTCCGGCTGCGCTTCCCTGGCTTCCCGTCTATCCCTGCCCCTGCCATGGCACTTCCAGACCCATTGCCTTCCTTTACCCGTTTCTGAGACTTCTCCTTTCCCAGATCCCCTGTGTTCAGCAAGGGGCTCTGACCTCCACTGTGGTGCTCCATGATGTCAGAGGAGCCCAGAGCTTTGCTGGCAGCTGCAATAATACTGAAATCCACCGTGTCCGATGGATTGCTCCCCTTAAATTTGTTTTCCCCCCCGTCAGCCCCCAGGACCTGCACCCCTAAGTTAGTCAGAGCCTGGGATGCGTAGCCCTTGAAATCATCAGTGTCTCCGCTCTGACTGCTCTCATCAAAGTACTCCTCCCCAAAACCACTCTGGCTCTGACTGTTGAGCAAGTCAGGGTTGAAATCTACTCCATCCGGGAAGAAATGGTTGGAGGAGTCGCTGTTGGGGCTCACAGCGGCGTCAGCGATCAGGTCTGCGGGGTCTGTGTAGGGGTTCTCACTGCTGTTGGCCTGAAACACATCGGGGTCAAAGAGGGCACTTTGTGAATGTCCTGAACTGGAGGAGTCTCGGACCGGAGTCCCCATGGGCGGGCAGTCCTCGGTGCTGGGGGGCAGCTTGGAGGCCTCCTCCGCTATGTCGGAGAGGATGTCGGTGACGTCGGCCCCGATGCTGTCGGAGCTGGACAGACGGACCATCCTCTGGATGCTGGGCTGGGCGTGGGGCAGCGCCTGGGGGTAGGTGGCGGGGGGAGTGCTGCACTGGCTGGGGGCTGGAGTAATGTGGGGGGTGTCCAGGGTGTCTGCAGTCATGTTCACGTCAAAAATGGGGTTCTGGGAGTCAACGTCCATGGAGAAGAGCTCCCTCTGGAAATCGTCCTCAGTCTGGTGCTTGGGCTTGTCGGCCGGCACGCGGGATTTTTTTTTCTTTTGCTTATTCCCCCCGGGGCCCATCTCCATCCTGGGGGAGCCAGAGGAAGAGTTCTGCCTTTCCAGGGGGCTGCTCCCATACAGGGTGGAGAAATCCTGAGGGGGATTCTCCTTAAGGAGGTTCATGAGCATGGGGTGGTTCTTGGTGTTGCTGGCTGGTGAGGATACTGGTGGTGGTGTGTGGTGGGGGGGGGTCGGACTTGAGCCAAGGGTTGACCCCACATTCCCTGTGATCTGCAACAAACTAGTGAGAATAGGGTTCTGAGACACTTTGCTGAAGTCCTCCCCATGGCCCACCGAGTCATGCCTCTCTTTCATGCTTATGCTCATGTTAAACAAAGTAGTGATGGGCCCCCCAGGAAAAGTGTTGGTTGGGGTGGTGGTCCCGCTCATCGGGTTGCTGCCTGTGGTCATGCCATACCCTGGGCTGCTGGCGGGGGGCAGGTTTTTCTTCACCATGTCTTCCACTGTCTCTGCAATGAGGGACAGGGCTGGGGTGTCAGCTTGAATGGTTTCTGCTTTCCTGCGGATTGCCCTCATGGTCACAGGGATGGACATGCACCTGCAACACAGAGCAAAGGGTCAGCAAAGGCACTGCAGGGCTTCGCACCTTCACCAGCTACAGAACAACCCCTGAGGGGCTTGCAGAGGAGAGCAGCAGGTCCAGGGTTCCACAGCAGGTAAATGTCCTCCTGTTCTGCTTGGATTTAACACTTATCCCACCTCGCTGACCCAGCCAGGAGACACCTGCGTGCCTTTATGCACCTCCTTGCAACTATAGAGAAACAATTAACTCCAATAACTAACAGCTAAGAGATCATCATTTTGTAGTTCAAAAGCAGAGGATGCAGCCATAGACTCATGGATTGGTTGGGGTTGGAAGGGACCTTAAAGCCCACACCCAGTTCCACCCCCCGCAATGGGCAGGGACACCTTCCACTAGTCCAGGGTGCTCAAAAGTCAATGACACCACCACATTCTCCTCAGGGAGGACAAGAGTCCAGCTTACCTTTGAACAACTTTGGCAATGAAATCATCTGTACAGATAAGGGCATCAGACAGCCCCTTGTACAGCTTACAGTTCACATGGGTGGAGTCCTGCACGTCCATCACCACTGGAAGAGAGAGTTTGGGAGAGATCAGAGTCCTGCCCACGGGGGAAGGAGACCCTGCCAGCCTTCCCAAAAACCCCCTCCTGGTGCCACTGAGCCCACTTACCACACACCAGGGAGTCGTTCACGGGGTGCTGGAAGGAGACACTGAAGCAGGAGTCGGAGAGAGGGCAAACCTCAAACTGCAGGATCCCGGGAGAATCTGAAAGAGAAGGGAACTGGTAACTGAGGGAACGTGGGAGATGAACCAAGGAAAGAAAATAAGGCATACAGCTCAGACCTCGTTTTCCATTGCCACACCTGGAAAAAGTACCCAGGGTTTATGATCCCCACCTCAGGTTCCGCTGGCTGTGGCACCCACCTTCCTTGAGGACTGTCCTCTTGACGCAGCTGCCGATGAGGGTGTTGTAGGCCACCTGGTGCCTGATGAGGTTGAGGATGAGGGGAACCCTGCCCGGGTGCTGGAAGGCGATTTTACTGATCAGAGTGCCCTGGAGGCTCCTTCCATCCGGGAGAGGCGCGTCCTTGTTCAGGAAGTAGCAGTGCTGCTGTCCTGGAAGAGCCTGACAGACAATTTGGGCTTTACTCCAAGTGGGTGGAAGGGGATAATGGACATTCAGAAAGACAGAGCAGTGCCCAGACCTACAGTGACACCAAACCACCTTTCTGGCTGAGAGGGACAAACAGTGAGAGTGTTTTCCTTCCAATCTGAACAAGGAAAACACGATTTTGGCTCCTCAGAAGTGGAACTGCCCAACAGCATTCACTGTTCCCACTAGAACAGCTTCACATGGTATGGCAGCACTTCCAAGAGGAGAATCCTCTGGAGTTGACAGGAGACAAATTTAAGAATCAGGACTTCTCCCAAACGGATGCAATTCATTCAGCCACACACCACAGTCCGGACAAGAGGAAGGGACAGATCCTGGGAAGGCTCAGCCCCACACCCCTGCTCTCCTCCCTGCAGCTGCACCCCAACAGCCAAACATTTCTCATCACCTCATTTTCCTAATTACCATGGTCATTATGGAATGGTTTGGGTTGGAAAGAACCTTAAAGCCCATCCACTGCCACCTCCTGCCGTGGGCAGGGACACCTTCCACTAGCCCAGGTTGCTCCAGGCCCCGTCCAACCTGGCCTTGGACACTTCCAGGGATGGGGCAGCCACAGCTTCTCTGGGCAACCTGTGCCAGGGCCTGTGTCTGTACCTGAATCCTAATCCTTGGAGAGCTCAGGTTAATAATGGATGGCTCATTATTAATAAATGCTGAACCAATTTCCTTTGCCTGACTTGGAAGACACCCGAAACAGCTGAACCCCCTCCAAACGCTGTCCCGAGCGCAACAGCCTGGCTGGGACAGCACACTTACGGCGTAGAAGCGCATGTTGTGGTTCAGGGGCAGGGGGTCGGCCTCCTTGGAGAGCTCAAACTGCGTGATCAGCTCGTACAGGGGAACAAACGTGGGTGGGCTGTCAAACAGCGGGATCCCTGAGGGGACAAGAGGGCACAGAATGACGGCAGGAGCCAGAAAGGGACGCCGGGAAGCCTGCCCAGGTTTTACACCTCGAGCAAATCCCATGTTAAAAATCAGCAGCACTTTATTGACAGAAACCTGGGAACATCCATAAAACCCCAGGGATGGGCCTGACAGGTCTGTAACCCACCTGTGCAGCTCTGAAGTTTCTGAATGAAAGCTCGAGACACCGGGATGGGACGTGGGAACTTCAGGAAGAAGCAGGCTGGTAAATCCACGCTGTTAGCACTGGTGATGGAGGAGAAGGACGGGGTCCTGGGACATTGTCGGGATAAAAGGTCAGATTAGGAGCAGGGCACAGCTCTGGCTTCTGCTGTGAACGCCTGACACGGCATTTATGTTTGCTCAAATACACATAAAAAATAAAGACACTGCTCCAAAGCACGTCAGAGTCCTGAAAGAGGTGTTTCTTGGCTTAGATACAGCACATAAATCATTTATACACTGCAGCCACCTCCCCTCTCTGACTGCAGCTGAGGATGGAGCGTTGGGCTCCTGCCCTGCCCTTACCCTTTGCTGTCCACGGGGTGGGAGCCCATGATCAGTGGAGCAATGGGAAGCTTGTGCATGGTCATGGTGCCCTCGACCGTCACGGACACGTTCATACCCAGCGAGCGAGGAACTGCGGGGGGAACGGGGGAAAGAACCCGACAGCAACGTGAGCTGATGGGAAAAACCACCAGTACAAGTTTTATACATTAAATACTTCATGAATTAAATAAACTCCTCAGCCCTGGGAGTGCCCAAGGCCAGGCTGGACGGGGCTTGGAGCAGCCTGGGATAGCGGAGGGTGGAATGGCAGGAGGCGGGACTGGATGGGCTTTAAGGTCCTTCCAACCCAAACCATTCTGTGTGATTCTGTGTTTCCATTCCAGTAACAAAATAAATCATGGAATCACGGAATATCCTGAGTTGGAAGGGACCAATCAGGATCATTGAGTTCAACTCTTGGCCCTGCCCAGGACACCCCAAGGATCACATCCTGGGCCTGATTCACTCTGCAATATGGAAGTAAACTTCAGTGACTGAAGCAGAACCAGTATAGGTCTGAGAGACCAGAGAGCTCAGATACTGGCTGTGCAGCTTCAAAGGACTATTCTATTTTAAAATGAGATTCCCTCTAAGGAAAAAGGCTCCGTCTGCAGAAAGCCACCCCCTCAGGAGCCCAGTTCTACCTCCAGCACAGCCACAGGGTTCAAGACAACGGTGGCCTGGGCCAGCGTTTACACCCGGGCTCACTAAACCCATGTCCTCAGTAAGCCAAGCTGTGACTTTCCCACATTCCAGGGTGACAGCAGAGGGGAGCCACTCTGGAGCTGTGCTTCCTTCCTCCTCTCCCTCCGGCAGCAGGAGCCCACCCCCCAAGCAGAGCTGACCTACCACTGTTCTCGTGCAGGATCACGGGGGCTCCGGTGCCGTCCTCAAATAAATCGTAGGGGGACACGTAATATTTGAGGTTCATCAGGAGACCTGGGGGACAGGAGCTTCTGGTCAGGCGTCCTGACAATCAACCTGGTCACTGCCGACCCCCAGAACCGCACCAGCACTCCACCACCTCGCCCCCCTTTTAGTTTGATTATGATTTTCTATCTCTGCCATCAGCTCACGTGAAACCAACGCCCGCAAAGGGGAGCCCTGGGCAAGGGAATTTTAATTAATTCCTTTTTTAAGTGTCAGTCACAGGTACCTCCGCTCCTGGGGGTGAGATAACCAACACTGCCGTGGAGAATCTTGTCGAGGGGGTTAGCATTGGTGGCTTGCCTGCAAGAGAGGAAAGCAGCCTGTAACAAGCCAAAATCCGCATGCTGAGTCCAAGGTTTTAGCTCAAAATACGCATTTCTGGGCCACACAGAGGGGCTGATTCTAAACTTTACACTGTTACAGGCAAAACAAAAGCTACTTTACTCTCTAGAGCATGGCTGGTTTATCCACCAAACCTACAGCAGTAAAACGTGGTCAGAAGTTTCCCAGTTTCTTGGGAATCCGTTTGTTTACAAACTTTTTATTTTGCCTTTTCGACTCTTTTTCAGTTGAATCCTGCAGTCAAAAAAAGGAGTTTCCCAAAGCTCTGAGCATTTATTTAGACACATAAACCCCACCCATCCTTACCAATACATGCCAGCCATCTTCTGGAGATCCAACTCCAAGGACTGCAGAGCCAAGTACATTTTAGTTTTAAGTTTGCTGAGGAAAAATAAAAAACAACAACAGAACAAAGTAAGAGAATTTGAACTGTTGCAGCGCATACCTACAGCTTCGGAGGTATGTGGATATAAATAAATGGAGTCTAGGCTTGTCTGATTTTAGGTATGGGGATATAAACACGTTCCAGACTCACTTCTCTCCTGGCAGCTTATACAGGTTCACCAGCCCCCTCAGATGCTTAGAGAACTCATCAAAATTTTTCTCTCTGGAAGGAAAAGGGCAGGAAAGTTACCAAGTAGCCAAATTTGTAACAGAGAAGGGGTTTTTTTATAAAAAGTGTTGTTAATACAGACAAAGTCACTTCACAAAAAGATTTTTGCTACATAAAAGCTACAAAGTGTGTCCTTTAAACGATCCAAAGGTAAAGCCGCGCTGTGGCTTTGGAGACACCTTGCACAGCAACCACAATCAGCAGGATCTGAGCCAAAGCTGACAAAGCCCCTGGAGAAGGGGAGAGACTTTGTGGGGAAGGAGCAGTTACAAAACATTCTGTGTTTCCAGGCAGAAAATACCATCACAGCAAAGAGAAACCTTGTCACAAAACACAACCACCAAACCTCGTTCACTCACCTCAGATGCTGCACCAATTCTGGACAGCTCTGGAAAGGAAAGAACAAGGATATCAGTGTGGGATGCAATGATTTCAGGCTTTGTGCAGCACGGCAACTGGAAAGGATCAGGAGAGTAAAATTCCTGAGCACCAGCTTTTCCTGAGGAACAACCCAATGCTCACAACCACACCTGGCTCTGGTTCCAGTTCTGCTCGTTAAGCCCCACTGGGATTAATTCAAGCAAGAAAATTTCCTCTTAAATGACTTACCTGAAATAAACTTTTCTAACCGTGAAGCCTTAAGCTGGAAATCCATGACTTTATGTAGATATTAAAGATGGCCTGTTTTCAGAAGAGGCCAATCCAATACCAAGCTCAAATTCTCCTCCATGTGCAGAAGGGCAATAAAGTCATTTTCTTCCAGCATTCCTCCTTTTAGTACTTTCCATTCCATTAATCTCCCTTTCCTTTCCTCAGAAACACAGTGATAACTCCCACAAAATTCTCAGAATCGCAGAAAGAACTTCCTCAAATAACTTTTCTAGCTATAAATCCACACTGTACATCAATCAGATTATCCCACAGGAGCGAACTACTCCGTGGAGGACTTCACCACCCACTAGAACGAGCGGCAAAGGCGTAGCTCCAGGTCTTGGGGAACATTAAACACAACCCGTTTCCTCTGCTCAGACGAAAGGGAGGTAAATGGCAATCCCAGAACCACAAAGGCCATTCCCACCCTCTTTTCCCAGGAATACCCACCACGGGGTTTTCTCCATGGTGGGCCACCTTGACATCACAGAGCAGCCCGGCGGGATCCAGCTGCACTTCCACGTAGAACATGTCCGAGGTGATGTAGCACTCGGTGCCATTGGCACTGAGGTGGGATCCCAGGCTTTCCAGAGAAAACACAACAGAGATTTGCTGTGAGACGCACACCAAGCCCCCAGCGCAAGCAGCAGCAGCAGCAGCAGGGGCTGATGTGGGCAGGGAAGCAGGGAAGGTCTCGGCCGTGAGCTCGAGGGGACCCACCCGCTTTGCCTGGCGATGGACTCCAGGCGGTCTGTCATGGCAGGCAGGGATGAGACTGGGGAGAGAACAACAGCGGGGCTCACTGCAGTGGCCTGGCATTGCCCAAGGAATAAATCGGCAGCAAACCCAATCCCAACCAGCTGGTCCCTCCCCCGTGTCTGCTCGCTCCTTCCCACGGGCAGCCACAGAGGATCTGAGCTCCAGTTCAAGCAGAACCATCCGCACAGAGAGAGCAAAACCTTCCCAAACCGCGCAGAGGGAAGGGAACTTCTGCTGCAAGTGGAATCCAGGGATGGGCACTCACAGAATTCCAGGATGGTTTGGGTTGGGAGGGATGTTAAAACCCATCCAGTCCCACCCACTGCCATGGGCAGGGACACCTCCCACTAGCCCAGGTTGCTCCAAGCCTGGCCTTGGACACTTCCAGGGATCCAGGGGCAGCCACAGCTTCTCTGGGCAAAGAGAGGATTTCCCCAGTGAAAGCAGCACAGCCAATCCTGCCTGGCGCTGCCTGGCTCTGAGCTCGGCGTGCTGATGTTCACGTGAGCACCCGGAGATGTGCCAGCGGCACCCTGGCTGTTTTTATGGAGCATTCCCACAGGATTTCACCACCCAGAGGACACACCAACCTTTCAGGGCCTTCTGCAGCGTCTCCAAGCAGCTCACCAGGTGCTGGTGCCCCCCCGAGTTCAGCACAACTCGCTTTTCCTTGGTCACAAAGAAGAAATAAAGCTCATTTTTGTGTATTCCTCAGGAAGTGGGAACTATTGCAGCTTCGTGCAGCCAAGTGAGGTTTATTTAGGTCACTAAAAGGTTAGCTTTCATCCCCAAACCACATCATCTTGATTCCTGTAGGAGAACAGTACCTGCTTCGGAAGCAGGTAACAGAGGGAGGCCTGGAATTGATTTATTTGCTTTCTGGCAATTTGCTCAGCTGGAAGAACAGATTGTAGCAACTTCTAACAGGTTCTAAGCTCAGACTTACAGAGGAGATGACAAAGAAATTAAGGAGCCAAGCACACTTTTAGCACCTGGATACGTGCAAAAGGCTTTGCTGGAGCTCTCCCCTGCCCCAGAGACTAATATTTCAAACCAATAATGCTGCAAACTAATTTTTGACTAAGCCAACAGTGAGCGTTCCATATCACTGAACAGGGAGCAAATTGCTCTACAAAGCAGTATCCTGAAACAGTAAACAGAAAATACAAGTTTGACCCTTTTCCTGGCACTGAGCTGAGAATTAACGTGTAATTAGCAAAGGCAAAGGCTCACCAAGCATGGAGGGCTTGGACATCCCTCCCTCCTCTGTGTCCTTGCAGGGACTGACACCCCTCGACCCCAGTGACCCAGGAGGGAGTGAAGCCTTGGGCAAAACAGAAACACCCTGAAGAGATCTGAGAAGCCACCACAAAAAGAAACCAGAGCCCGGGAATGAATCCTCACCATGACCTGCCGGACCAGCTTCATGGTCTCTGTCCAGGGCCTGTTCTGGCTGTACTTGGCGTGGAGCCTCTCCAGGAGGGAGCTCATCTTGTTCAGCTTCTCCGCCTCTGGGGGACATGGAATGGTCAGGGGAGAGCACGAGGCAACACCGGAGGTTTCACAAAACGCCTCCCACCTTTAGGCTAAAGATGATTTCAAAGAAATTCATCTGCTGCTGCTTTACCCCCAGACCTCAGGGCCTAGGCGGGTTTGGAGACGTTTGTGTGGATCGGCGGGATCCCCTCTCAAATGGGGCGTTTATATAGATGTTTATTTGTCCATGTTAACGGAATCCCCTCTCAAACGGGGTATTTGCACGACTAATTGATAGATTTGTATATATTGATGGGATCGCCTTTCAAACGGGATACTTGCATGGGTATTCGGGATGTTTGTATATATTGACGGGGTCGTCTCTGGAGCGAGATATTTGTACGAGTATTTGCGAGATTTGTATGGATTGGGGGCCTGCCCTCTCAAACAGGATATTTGTATGGGTGTGGGTCTGGGTTCACGGAGTCCC
>VZRE01014068.1:0-24678 GCA_013396775.1 Cephalopterus ornatus
GGATGGATGGATGGATAGATGGGTGGATGAGTGGATGGATGAATAGCTGGCTGGATGGACAGATGGAGGGAGACAGAGCTGCCAGGGATGAGGCTTGGAAGGCTCAAGTCTCCATTCTTCAGCCCAAGCCCATAGTCACAACACAACCATGCTGTGCCTCCTCTCAGGACTAAACCCAGCCCCTTCTCAAGTCCCACTGAGCCCTGAGAGCACTAATAAACCTCAACAGCCCTGACCAGCCTCACCTGGGGGGGTCTTCAGAGCCTCCCTCCGCCCATGGGCCCCTGACACCTATTTAAGCTCAGTCCAGTGTTTTAGTCCCGAGCTCCACTGTCCAGCAGCACCACCCTGCCCCTCTGGCATGGCCACATTTTTGTGTGGCCATGGACCATTGTGACCCAGCTCATGGCCTCACCTCTCNTGTCAGAGCTCCACTGTCCAGCAGCACCACCCTGCCCCTCTGGCATGGCCACATTTTTGTGTGGCCATGGACCGTCGTGACCCAGCTCATGGCCTCACCTCTCGGTTCAGACCTGCTCCATCCCCATCTTGGAGTCCTGGTTGAACCTGGTCACCACCAGCTCCAGTGGGACTGCGGGGAGGTCCCTGCTGCATTACCTGTCTGGGTGCACCCTCGTTTAGGGAGCAGCTGGCTCTTGCTGTGCCTCGAGTTTGGGTCAGTGAGCTGCTGGCAGCCCTTGCATCCCAAAAACACCTCAAATCCTCTCCCTCTACCCCCTGAACCTTCTTGCTGTGCACTGTGACCACCCCGGGTGGGCAGGTGCCCCCATGGAGCCCCCTGGGAACACAACCCCAGGCGCCTGAGCCACTCACTGAGGGTGCAGCTTGTAGAGCGTCCCGTCCACGCCGACGGTGACCTTGAGGAAGTCGAGCCCGCGGTTCTCGCGGATCTTGTCCACCACGGCGGCCATGCCGGCCCCGCAGAGCTGTGCCGCCCGCCGCGCCACCACCGTGCACACCTCCTTCACGATGATGCTGTCATCGCACGTGGACTCCAGCCCCAGGTGCTGCAGGATGGAGCGCACCTGGAGCAGGGCCAGGCAGTCGCTGGGGAGGGCACGGGGCAGCGTTAGGAGATGGAGCGGATGGGAGGTGTGGCTTCCCCTTCCCTTCCTCTTCCTTATCTGCATCCCACAGAGCCCAGAGACTCAGGGCTTGGGTCACAGTGGCTCTGCAGCCCTCCTCCAACCTCAGCCTTCAGACCTGGGTGTGGCCCTGGTGTCACATCCTAATCAGGGAGGCTATTTCAGGACAAAGCCATGGAATTGGAGCGTGACACCCATGGAACCCATGGCCCCCTCTGCCCAGGGCAGAGGATAAAGAGGCATCTGTTCTGCCAATCCCAGACAGTCTCCTAGCCTCTCCAAACCAGCGCTGCCAGAACCACGTGGATTCTGGTGGTTTATCTGTGTGGCACCTCCCTGGGTCATCCTGACTCCAGACTGAGCGTTGGGACTTCTCCCACCAGCCCTGAGAACGTTTCCCCCAAACCCTATCCCTGCTCTGAGTGCCAGCTGGTGCTCACCCGCCTGCTGGGGCTCACCTCTCTATCTGGGACAGGAACTTGGTCTCAAAGATCCCTCTGGTCTTCAGCCTCTCCGAGATCCGTCCCCGGAAGAGCAGCCCTCGCTTGGTGAAATCCATCAGGATGTTGCGGACGATCTCTCCCAGGTACATCCCGCTGATCATCTTCTCAAACCTGGGAAGGAGAGCATGAGGCTGGACATCAGGATGAGAAGGGACACTGGGTCTGGATGGAGATTCCAGCTCTGCCAGGTGCCTTTGGCACAATCCCCTGGAGTAAGCCCAGCAGCACAGCCCCCACTTCACAGGCAGGGACAAGGGACACATCGATGTGTCCCAAAGCCAGCCTCTGCCCTGCTCATCATCCCCTGGATCCGTCAAGGGGCAGAACTGTTCCTGGACCCCCAGCCTCAACAGGGGTCCCTCCCAGCCCCCTAAAGCCACCACCCACCTCTGCTTCCCGGGGTTGAGGGACAGCTCATCCACCGCCAAGTCGAACTCCGTCCGTACATCATCCAAGCACCCGCTGTCTCCGAAGGCCCCCCACTCCATGTTGACACACATCCTGCCCTCGTCCCCTTCCACCAGCTCCACGTTCCTCATCTCCTCCATGTAGCAGGCGTTGCTGCCCGTGCCTGTGGAGAGGAGCAGGATAAGAGCCCTCAGACACCTCCTGCACCCCCCGGGCAGGGGTGGGAGCGGGGCAGCCGAGCTCTGAAAGGCAGTTGGAGTCCTCACCGACTATCAGCCCAACTTCACAAAGGGGATCCTCATACCCACAGGTCATCATGGTGCCAACCGTGTCATTCACCACTGCCACCACGTCCAGGTCGAATTCCTGCAGAGGGATGGGATTGCACGGGTTATTCCTGAAGGATTTGGAATTCCTGCTATGTCCGCTCCCACGGCTGGGAAAGGACTTGTCTGTGAGTGTGGGAGTCATGGAATCCCAGAATGGTTTGGGCTGGAAGGGACCTTAAAGATCATCTCATTCCACCCCCTGCCCATGGGCAGGGACACCTTCCACTGTCCCAGGTGGCTCCAAGCCCTGTCCAACCTGGCCTTGGACACTTCCAGGGATGAGGCAGCCACAGCTTCTCTGGGCAACCTGTGCCAGGGCCTCACAGGGAGGAATTTCTTCCTAACATCCAAACTAAATCTCTCCTCTTTTAGTTTAAAACTGTTCCCCCTTGTCCTATCACTACCTGTCCTCCATGACCACCCACCTCCACAGACATCCTGCAGCCCAGCTGGCTGCAGGTGGGGCTCAGAGCTCAGAGCCCTCCAGGTTCGGAGGGGCTGGGTCAGCCCTGCCAGGAGCAGCCCCCGGGCAGGAGCTCTGGGTGGTCTATGCCAGGGAAAGGAGCTCATGTCTCCCAAAGTCATGGCCAGACAAGTCTGCTCCAGCCCTGGCCAGGAGCCAGCTTGTAGCTCCAGGGTCTGAAAATCCAACCTCAAGTGATGAGTAAGGGTGGCTGTGAAACTTCTGACACTCATTAGCCCTGAGCTCAGCTCAGTAATTTGTTTTACAGGCCAATTAACAACGCCAAAGACAGGCGGGATGTGGGAGCAGGCGCCGGCTTCTCCCGGCTCCGTGTCCGCTCACCTCTCTGCGGTGAATCGCCTCCTTCAGCAGCCCCACCACATCCTCTCCCTCACAGCCCGTCGCCTTGAAGCCTTTTGTCCACTTCAGGAGAATTCCCTGTTGTGGGAGTAAAAACCCCACAGTGAATCCCCCCAGGGTGGCAGGGGGAGGCACAGCAGGCACCAGGTACAGATGCTGCCAGGAGGGTGGAGGTTACCTCATCCAGGTTGTTCTGCTGGCAGGGGAAGGAGAAGGTGAACCCGAGCGGGAGTGACACGCCCTTCATTCCCATGTATTCCAGGAAGTCAGAGATGCAGTGGACGATGTGGTCAAAGAGCTGGATGAGCAAAGCCAAAGGGAGAAGTTACCACCACAGGACAAGCCCCATTGGACGCCAGCCCACTCAACCTGCTGGGAGATTTCAACCCATTCCAAGCCTGTTGGAACATTCAAATCCATTTCCAGGACTTTGAACAGAGTGGGACACTGCTCAGCTGCACTGTGGGAGGTGAGCAACCCCAAAAAAGCCCATTTTTCACCCTCTTCCCCACACACAACGTGGCCATATCCCTGCAAAACCTCACCTCACAGGCCCCGGGAGGGACAGGGGCCAGTGGGGAGGTACCAACTTCCCCAGGGTGACACAGGAATCTGGTCCCTCTGCAAGGGATCCCCAGAGCCCGTCTGCTGGAGATACTCTGAGTCCCCGAGCACTGCCCAGACTGGTTTGCAAAACTCTTCCCAAATAAGACTCTGGAGACGTCTCTCTTGTGTTGTGGTTTCCCTATCTGGGAAATGGGGATGATGCTTATCTGCCCTTGTGGAGTGTGTGGGATTCAGGGAGGTTCAGTCATGTCTGGGAATAACACCATTTCTAACCCAAAAACCAGTCTCCAGCTTCCCAAGCTCCAGAGCCTTGGGCACAACTCGCTGCTCTAAGGGCAGGAGAGCACCAGCCTTCCCTGCTTCTGGTTTTGCTCCCTGGAAAGGCAAAATCAGCTCCGTGCTGAGGCCTGTTCCAGCCACCCCAGGGAAGACACCCCTCTTCCCTCCCCAGCTGCCCATCCTGACCTCCTCTCCTGTGCCCTGCATGATCTCTATGGGGATGGAGTAGATCTTGTTGTGCATCTCCACTCCGCGCCGCATCCCGTTCCTGACGCGCACCAGCAGCACGCGGAAGTTGGTTCCTCCCAGGTCCAGGGCGAGGAAATCTCCTTTTTCTGCAACCCAAGAGAGGATCATCAGGAGACATCCCAGCATGGAGCACCCGGAATGTGGCACAGAGCAGACCCAAATCTGCCCTCTTCCTGGGAGAGGGCTGGAAACCAAGATGTGGCTGGGAGCGGAGACCAGGGGGTGCAGGTTGGAACATGGGGTGCAGGTAGGAAGGTGGAGGAGAGGTTTGCTCCTGACTTGGGGCAATGATGAGGCTTAGAATCATAAACCCATGGAATAACTTGAGTTGGAAGGACCCACAAGGATCACTGAAGTCCAGCTCCTGGCCCCACACAGGACCTGCACAGGCTTCAAGCCAAGGTCAGGCGCTCACCCAAGCCACAGGCAGAACCAGGAGCACAACCCAGGATGAGGGTGGGGAGAGTCCTGCTGTGGGGAAAACCACAGCGAGAGCCAGGCTTTGTGTGCAGTCAGGTGCAGAACGTCCTGGAGGCTCCGTGCTTTGCCCAGTATCATACTGGAGGTTTGTGCCACTCCCACCACAAAGAGGGAATTGGCCATGGCAAAGGATCCAGCCCTTCCTGAGGATATCAGGAGCAGCAATGCTGGCTCTGAGCAGGACACACATGGGCTTACACACAGGACACATGCAGGTTTACCCACAGGATACGTCACCTGTCCCGTCTGGCGTTGAGCACACGTAGGTGGGCAGCATTTTCACCGTCGCCTCCTCGTGCGTCTCCTTGCCCAGTCCTTTCTCCATCTCTATCCTCATCCTTTCCTTCACCTCCAGCAGCTGCTCGTGGCTCAGCTTGAAGGGCTCCAGGATATTCTGCCGGGCCTTGTGCTGGGCGTCCAGCCTGTAGGCCACGGCCGTCACCATGGCCGCCCCTTTGCCGCTCCCGTCCTCCGAGCGGATGAACCGGATCTCGCAGTCCGGCAGCAGCTTCCGCACCGTCTTGTGGAGGCGTCGGGCAAAGCTACGGAGGAGGAGGAGGAAAAGGGACCTGAGTGTGCCACCATAGGCAGTGACCCTCCGGGGACTCCCAGCATCCGAAGGAGAGGCTCAGAGGGAGAGGGACACTTGGAGATGCTCTGCTTGCGCCGAGCCTCACCTGCTGCTGGCAGCAGCAGATCCGTGCCCCCTGTCCCTGTCCCCACCACCTCCCGGACTCACTGTGGGTGTTTCTTGTAGACGGAGCCGTCCACGCCGACGGTGGAGCGCAGCCGCTCCACGCCCTTGTTGTCCTTGATGCGGCGCAGCACCGCGGCCAGCGTGGCCCCGCACAGGCTGGCCGAGCGCGTCGACACGATCTGGCAGATGCGCAGCGTGGCCACGCAGTCCTCGTGCGACGGCTCCAGGCCCAGCTTGCTCAGGATCTCATGGGCTTTCTGCAGCCCTTCCTTCTCCCTGGCAAGGCAAAGAAAGGGTTCACGCCTGGGAATCCAACCTTTGCCGTGTGATGGTCCCGGTTTGCGCAGTGGGATGTCAGAGGTATCAGGAGATGGGCTGCGACCCAGGAAACTACACAGGTCCTACTTACTTCTCAATGGCAGAGACGTATCTGGTCTCGAAGTGGCCGGTAGTGAGCAGGTCTGGTGTGAGCCTTCCCCCAAACAACAGCCCTTCCTTGGTCATCTTCACCAGGATGAGTCTGACCAGCTCTCCCATGTACATCCCACTGATCATCTTCTCAAACCTGCCCACGGGGAGGCACGAGATAGAATCATGGAACGGTTTGGGTTGGAAAAGCCCTCTAAGGTCATCAAATCCAACCATTCCCCCAGCACTGCCAAGGCCACCACTAACCCATGTCCCCAGGTGCCACCTCCACATGGCTGTTAAATCCCCCCAGAGATGGTGACATCACCTGGGCAGCCTGTTCCACACCTGACGACCCTTTCAGATAAGAAATTTTCTCTAATATCCAACCTAAACCTCCTGTTTTCCCCCATAAGATCCCCCCCGAGCCTCCTTTTCTCCAGGCTAAACAATGTCTGTGTTTGGCTGCGTGTGCCACAAGGTGGCCACAGGTTGACCTGAAAACCAGTTGGCAGCCTCCCAGTCCCAAATGGAATCTAGGTAATCCCTTCCCAGAGCAGCTTATCCCATCACTGAGAATATGAAGCCTTGTGGACATGACCATCATTCTGCAAGGAGAACTCGTGGACACCTGAAGGGGGTCAGTCAGTTTGCAGAGTCCCCCCAAGCTCCCCCCACGCTGCCAGAGGCCATGTGGGGAATGGGAGATCTGTAGGACTGGGATGTGGACATTAGGTGGGGGTGTTTCCCTGGGCTGGCAAATGATTGCTGGCCAGAAGGGAAGAGGAATCAGCACGTTCACGTGAGCGGCTCCCGAGGGCAGCGGGTGGGATGGACAACCCCGATTCGTGATACAGTCCCTCTCCGCACCGGTGGCAGAGGACATGGTGACCCAGTTAGCTGGGATGACCTCCCTGCTCCCAGGAACGCCGGCGCAATGGGAGGACGGACAATGCCGAGCAAACCACGAGCCTGAGCCCGAGCCAAGAATCTGCTCACAATTGTTTGCCAGGGTTGAGCGAGCCCATGTCGATCTCACGATCGAACTCCGTCCGGATGTCGTTGAGGACACCGTCGTCACCGAAGGCCCCCCACTCCATGTTGATGCACATCCGACCCTCGTCCCCTTCCACCAGGTCAATGTGCCTCATCTCCTCCATGTAGCAGGCATTGGTACCAGTACCTGGGTGAGCATGGGGACACAGTGAGCAAGGACACTGCCTTACCTTCATTCCCGTTACCCCTCATTCCCATTGTCAGTCATTCCCATTGTCACTCATTTCCATTATCCCTCATTACCACTTGGCCACAGCCCAAGGCACCAAAGAAAGCAAAGAGGGAAGCAGACAGACATTGGGCAACGCTGGTTTTCCAACACTGGCATCCCCCTCTTTTTTTTATTCTTTTTTTTCCTCCCCCCAAAGACCCTGTAGCTTGCAAGGAACAGGATCTCCCTCTGGAGTTGCTGGAGGGATGGACCCCCTTGCTCTCACTCACCAACGATGAGGCCAACTTCACAGTTGTGGTCGTCGTAGCCACAGGTCATCATGGTCCCCACAGTGTCATTCACCACGGCCACGATGTCGATGTCAAAGTCCTGAGGTGGTGGAAAGGGGAGAGGGTGACCCAACACGGACAAAACAGACCGAAACATCTCCATGGAGCCAAGGAACCCCATCCCAGGGATCCATGTGCCCCTGTCCCACCACCCCAGGAGGTGACACACGTGCCCAGCCTCTTACCCCTCTTTTCTTGATGGATTTGCGCAGCATCGACACCACGTCCTTGCCCTCCACGCTGCTGCACTTGAACCCTTTTGTCCATGTCACAAGGATGCTCTGGAGGGAACAGCCAGAGGGAAGGCTCAGAGTGAGACCTCCACCCTGTGGGGCTGCCAGAACAAGGGACACACCGCCCTGCGGGGGAGCCCCCCGTTATTGGCTCACCAGCTGCGCTATCAGCCCCCATTTCCGTGTCAGATAAGGTTTATGGCCATGAAATAACACAAGACCTGCTCGTTGCTCCCTGGCAGGAGGGAAAGTGGTTCCTGTGACCAGGTTTTATGGAACCCTGGGGCAAAACCTGTTCACAAGTCCATGGAATGCTCCTTGACCCACCCCTGAGGGGTGGGGGACTTGGTATGCTCCTAGACCTATCCCTGCAGGGAAGGGGCTCGCAGCCCCCCATGGCCAGAGGCACCAGGTTTGTCTCCAGTGCAGCCACATGGCCAGGGGCTGAGCTGAGCCTTGGGGGGAGGAAAAGGACTCAACTGCATTTGGAATCTCCAACACTATGGGCACAGGCCCCTCGGTGAGGTTGACACCCACCCTGCCTTAGAGATGGGGAAACTGAGGCACGGAGAGACGCAACCCCGGCAAGGCCGGGGGGACAGCTTCTTCTTTATTTTAATTTCTTTTTTTACAGCCCCCGTGGCTACCGGGAGGGAAGTGTTAATCCTCTTCTCCCTCACTGCTTCCGCAGAGTGGCTCAGGCACAAGCAGCCTTGCCCCACCGCAGCACCACCCGCGTTCCCTCCCGGGGAGGACGTGCTGGATCGCCAGTGCTCCATGGAGCCGCCCTCTTTCCATCCTGCTGCGAAGCCGGGTGAGATAAGGGCAAGGAAAGCATCCCCCTCCCTTCCTGCCACGAGCCAGAGCCCTGCGAGGCTGTGGGTGGCAGGGAAGAGGCCACGTGCCTCGCTGGGCTCCGGGATGTTGAGTCTCCCAGCGAGGTCACGGCTCCGGCGGAGCGGGAGCGCCGGCGCAGCTGAGCGGAGCTGACAGCGCTCGGAGCCCGGAGCAGAGCGGGGGACCCCCCTCCCCGCGCCGCCTGCATGGGGGGATGTGGTGCTCAGCACGGCTGGGTGCCCTGGGCTGCTGGAGCTATGGCTGCAGCCCGGGAAAAGCTGATTTCCATGGAGGAATCCCATGGAAACATCATATCCCAGACCCCTGCAATTCCAAGGATGCATCCCTCGCCCTGTCAGCACTGAGCTCTGCTGGCACACACGGTGACCCTGGGAACTGCTCATCACAAGGACCCCGAGCTCAAAGCTCACTGGTGGATAATAGATGAAAACCACATAAGATAAATTCAGTAAAATCCAGAAAATTCAGAAATCCGGAAGACTCTGGGGAGACCATAGAGCCTCTTCCAGTGCCTAAAGGGGCTCCAAGAGAGCTGGAAAGGGACAAGGGCCTGGAGTGACAGGACAAGAGATAATGGCTTCACATTTAAAGAGGGTGGGATAGATGGGATATTGGGAAGGAATTCCTCCCTGGGAGGGTGGTGAGGCCCTGGCACAGGTTGCCCAGAGAAGCTGTGGCTGCCCCATCCCTGGAAGTGTCCAAGGCCAGGCTGGATGGAGTTTAGAGCAAGCTAGGATAGTGGAAGGTGTCCCTGACCATGGCAGGGGGTGGAACTGGATGGCCTTTAAGATCCCTTCCAGCCCAAACCATTCCACGATCCAATGAAACTCTGGCCAAGATGTGTCTCAAAAAGGAGACCCACCACTACTCATTCTCATCAAGCAGCTTTAAAAAAGGCAACCTAGCACCTGTCCTTAGAAAAGATTGATGTTTCTTTTAACAGGGGGTTTATGGTGTGTTTGGAGAAGATGAGAAGCAACAGGGTTATTGGGAAGTGATGCCAAGCACTGCATTCCCTGAAGGAATGTTCCCTCCTCTCTGTCCCTGACCGTGCAGCCACGGAGCCATTCCACCAGCAAAAAATATTCATAACAAAGAAGAGGCAGTGCTGTTCTTAACCTCCTCTCACCC
This sequence comes from Cephalopterus ornatus, assembly GCA_013396775.1. Classification (NCBI taxonomy): domain Eukaryota; kingdom Metazoa; phylum Chordata; class Aves; order Passeriformes; family Cotingidae; genus Cephalopterus; species Cephalopterus ornatus. Next base: position 9,629 of record VZRE01014068.1, read on the forward strand.
AGAGCTTGGGAATGGCTTTGAATGAGACATGTGGCCCTTCAGAAAAGGTCACATGACCCAAAATCAATGAGACTAATTAAAAGCCTGAGCTAAATTGGTGTGGGACCCCCGGCAAGAGCTCAGCCCTTCCCACCACAGCCCCTCACCCACCTCATCCAGCTTGGTCTGGTGACACGGGAAGGAGAAGGTGAACCCAAGGGGGAGTTTCTTGTCTTTGATGTTCAGCTTGTCCAGGAAGTTGGCCAAACACTCGGCGATATGGTCGAAAAGCTGGAATAAAGGTAAAGAGTGAGACCTCCCACAGCTGCCCATGCCAAGGGGATGAGTCGGAGCTGTGCCCACATCCCTGCCCGCCCTCACCCATCCCCACACTGGCTGTCAGGAATTCTTGCTCCTGGCCCAAGATCCAGTGGGATCCTGCTGGGCCGGGCAGTGGGGGGATGCCCAGCCCTGCCCCCGCGCCAGGACACATCTAGGGGTCCCAGGGTGACCCCAGGGACGGGCGGGGGAGGCGTTAGACCCACCTGCACCCCACTCCCACGCATGAGCTCCTCGGGGATGGCGTAGATCTGGTTCTCCATCTCCACCTTCTGCAGCCCGTTGTCCGACACCTTCACCCTCAGCACACGGAAGTTGGTGCCACCAAGGTCCAGCGCCAGGAAATCCCCATCCTCTGCGGGACCAGGACAAGTAAAAAACCAGTAAACCTGGAGGGTCCTCACCCTGCCAGAGCCCCAAGGTAACCAGCCACCCCCCAGATACGAGGATATGGTCTGATTTTTAAATATTTTTCATTATTTTAATTAGTATCATAATGTTTGGAATTTTATCAGAGCTGTGGCCTGACCCTCCTCTGCACCCCTGATACTCCCATAGCTGATGGGGGATCAAAGCACTGTGGTTGAGCTGGATATGGATGCCCTGGGGAGGATAAATCCCACCAGCCCCATCCAGAAACCCAACAATGATCTCAGGGAAGAAGAGCTCCAGCCTCAGGCTCCATAAGGAATCAGGCAGCAGAGCCATTCCCGACCCTACTGATGCTTTGTAGAAGCTCCTAAACCTCCCTCCCAAGGGGTTAAACCCTGCAAGCAGCTGTGGAAACACCAGAGCTTGGCTAAACTTTTAATATATGGAAATACCCCTGGTGTTCAGGCTCGGCTGGCGCGGCCCAGGCCACCCTCCCTGCCCTGCCCCAGGAATCCCGCGCACTCCCGGCATGTGGCTCCGCGCCGACGGCAGCACTGGAAGGTGGAAGCAGGAAACCAGGGATGGAAAAACTCCAGAAGACCTTCGGGGGGCTCATTGCTGCCTTCCCGGGGGGGAGCTGGAACGTGGCTCCTCCAAGGGGAGCCCCAAGGGTGAGCCCAGAGTCTCCCCTCCTGTTTGTTTTCAAGGCAGCTCGCTGGGTTTGGGACCCGGGCTGCGGGAAAAGCGCCCAGCTGGCTGTTTTAGTGGGGAGAGGGCTGGGGGAAAGCCCTCTATCAGCACTGTCGGAGTCCTGAATGCATTAAATGTGCTGTGCTGGCTCCCCCGGGCCGATCCCGGCGCCCGGGGGCCGCTTTGTGCCGGCCGGTGCTGGTACAAAGGGGCCACAGTTGGGACAAAACCTGTGGGTTATTAGTATGCACACGCCAGCGGGGCCGCCGGCATCTCCAGTGACTCCAGCTGAAAAGGCAGCTCCCGGGGCTCCAGCGGGCCTGGCGCCTTTCCTGGGGTCACCCTCCGAGGGCTCGGGGCGAGGGAACGGGGCACGGGACCCACTGGGAGCTGGAGCAGCTTTAGAGAGGCGGAAAAGGGCCATGGAAAGCCGCCCCCGGAGCTCCGAGGAGATGAGGAATGAGAGGGCTCAGGGGTCATGGGCAGCTTCCGCAGGGTCAGAGCTGGGGATGGAGAACGTGGAGGACGAGGGAGTACGGGGGGTCAGCACTTCACACCAAGGGGGAACGGAACAACACCCAAGGGGGGGTGAGAACACGACCCCAGGAGGCCAGAACAACATCCAAGGGGAGTGAGAACACCACCCCAGAGGGCTCAGAAAATCACCCCAGAAGGATCAGAACATCACCCAAGGGGGTCAGCCCATCACATATCCCCAGGGTGACACAGGGCAGGGGGGGCCCAGCTCTTGGTGACACCAGCCCGTGCCCAGCCCCCAGCACAGGCCATGGTCCCCTCAGTCCAGGTCACACCCCAGAATCAGCTGACCAAAGGAATAAGGAGGTGCCAAGGTCATCACACCATTATTTTAACAAGAGCAGAAGTTCAGCTAGTCCCTGTACAGGTTCTGGCCAAGCCTCAGTTATCTCCGGGGCCCCACAGCCCCTGCAAGAGCCAATAACCCCAGACCACGCCAAACCTGAACCCTGTCAGAGCTTTGCAGCTCCTCCCTCCTCAACCAACGCCCTCGACACAGCTCTGAGAGAGGCAGCGTAGCCAGAATTCGGAGCTGGGGGAGTCGGAGCACCGAGCTCCTGCGCTGGGGCACTCAAAGCCTGAACACCCCTTCCTCCTCCTGCCCCTGACCCTTTGCAGGGATGAGGTTTAAACCAGTTTGGCAGCTCCTTTCACAGCCTGTCTTCCAGCCACGGGGCGTCCGTGGCCTCGGTGGCTCTTCACACAGAAAACACACCAGGAAAACCTTGGAGAAGCTGCTGGCTGTCACACTGTCCTTGGTGAGGCCATCACAGGGACCCCCCCTCAGCCACAGATGGGCAGAGCTGGATGTGATGCCTGGCTGGGCACCACTGGCATCGTGTCCTGCCCTACACACAGGTCACACTGTGCTCTGCTCCCCTTGCCATTGGCACTGATGCCATTCTGATGCCGTTCTGCTCGTTAGCAGAGCATGGAAAGCACCTCAGGGGGCTGATAAATACACCAGGGATAAGGGCACTGGAGCCAAGGGGGTCACAGTTTGCTCAGCTCCTTGGAGATAACACAAGGGAACCCAGGAGGCTCCCAAAAAAAGGGCTAAGGAGCCTGGATGGGGCCATCCTCCCCTCCTGCCCAGCCCTCACACACTTGGTGCTTCAGCCAAGCCACACGTGGAGCTCATGGTCCCTGGAGCTGTGTCAGACCAGCTCTGCCCTGCCCTCACCAGTGGGACCCACGTACCACCCCCACATCCCCCTCACACGGCTCAGCACCCACCAGAGGGGCACGAGCAGTCTGGTGGCAAGGGATGAGGTCAAGGGGTGGGTTCCCAGGTGGATCAGCTTTGCAGGAGGAAAAAGGCAGCAAAATCTCCCTTGGAAAAATCCCAGCCATCCAGCTGAGGGACGGGCTCCATGACCGGCACCAGGTCTGGGTCCTCCCCCCGAGTCAGGCTCCCACGGCCCGTGATAAGGTATCAAAGGTGGTGCTGAGCCCACAATTCAAACAGGGAGGGCAAACATGGGGACCTGATTCCAGGGGCTGTTTGCTCCTGGCAAACCACCCAAGGGTGAGAGTTGAGTGCCTGGGAAAACCCCCTGTGCTCCCGGGAAGAACCCAGGGGGCAGAGGAGGGGGCCAGGGGAGAGAAGCAGCGTGTGTGGGATCATGTCCCAGCACCTCAGAGGTTGGTCACCCCAAAACTCCCACCCCCAGTGGAGCCACAAGCTTCCAATGATTGCAGTTCCATTGTGTTAGGAATTCTTGGTCAAACTGGGTAAATAAAAATTAAGAGGAAGAGAAAAAGTTGGAGCAGGTCCAGGCTCTGCTGCCCAGGTGAGATGCAGGAGAAGGTTGAGGCACCAACCCCAGCACTTCTCACTGCCACCCCTCACCAGCCCTACCCTCCTCCCAGGTAGTTCATGGAATCAGGGAATGGTTTGGTTTGAAAGGGACTTTAAAGACCAGCCAGTTACACCCCCTTGCTCTTCCACTAGACCAGGTTGCTCCAAGCCCCATCCAACCTCACCTTGAACAGTTCCAGGGATGAGGCAGTCACAGCTTCCTTGGGAAAGCTCGCTGGGAATTCAGTAAATCCCCAACCATGGGGCTTTGGCCATAAAAACAGTGGGTTTTTTCCAAGCCTTTCAAGCCCATGGGCCAGATGAGCTGGTTTGCCTGCAAAGGCAGCCGGCTCTCAGCAGGAGCTGAGCCCACTGGCCAAGGGAAAGGTGTTGCCAAGACTCACCCTTCAGATTTCCAGGGATTAGACCCCCAAATCCTGCAGCATCCTCCTGAAACCTCCAGGCTGGGGTTATCAGCTGCTGGGGCTTAACAGAGGATGCACCACAAGATCCTTGTGTCAACACCAGCGTGGAGGAGGAAATGCAGAGACACCAGCAAAGCCTGGAAAAACCAGGAATGGAGCAGGGAGGAAGGTGGTGGTTGCACTGAGCAGGGAGAGCCCTTGGGAGAGTCACTGGGGATCCAAGGAGAAGCTTATTTAGGACCTGCTTCTCCACCAGCCTGCAGTGGGACACTCACCACTTCAATGCCAGCATGGCACGGCGGCGTTCCGGTGGGTGCTGGAGCCCAGCAAAGCAAGAAAAGTTGTTACTGGGAGAGTTTCTGCTTCCAAAGCAGAATTCCCCCCTCTTATCACACCCCATGGGAACGAGGAATCCTCCAAGAGCTGGAAGCTGGGGCTGTGTTTTGGCTTAACCTGCAGATGTGACCTTGTATTTCCATAAGCGCCTCTCATCCGCCTGGATCCCGGTAGCTGGGATCCGGCTGTGCATTACAGGGGGTGTAATCCTACAGCAGAGATATGGGGGGCTGCAGCAGGAGGAAGGGAAGGACAGCAGTGTTTTGCAGGAGGATGGTGAGGAGCCCCATGGCACTGGCATTTCAGAGCAGGCCTGGAGCAGAGGGAAAGCCTGTCCTGGGAGTGGGAGCAGCTGCTGGCACCTGCAGCAGGCGGGAGCAGGACTTGGTGCCCAGCCCGAGTCAGGCTTCACCCAGGAGCTTTGTAAAAAAAGGGAAGAAGGAAGGATATAGCCCTGGACATGGACCTCTTACTAAGCTGTTGCCACACCATCTGTGCCGGCGATTTGGCACCAATGTGCCACCTTCCAGCCTCCCCTCCGAACCCAAGAGCAGAGACACTGGTGCTGCTCACAGCCTGGATCCAGCTGGAGCTGTACAGAGAACTCCAGCTCTTGGCTCCCTGGGATTTGCTCAGAACCCTCCCGTTTCCCAGCCCCACTGGGCAGCTGCTGCTCTGTGACTGCCCCAGCATCCCTCTCGAGTGACATTTTCCATGCTGCCATTCCCCTTTCTCCCTGCCCTGGGTGAGAAATGTCAGCTGGGACAACGATACAGGGAAGGATGCCAAGGACCCGTCCCAGAAGGACACGGGGAGGGATCACTCCTCGTCCCAGCAGCGGGTCAGGGTGCTGGGAGCACTGACACACCCTGCACCAGCACCCAGCACCTTCGGCTGCTCCGGTTCCCATGCCCAGGGGCGGCTCCTGGCCATCCCTGTAATTAAGAATATTCTCCAACATTTAAATAGATTGGAATCTCAATCCTGGGGCAGAGAGCCAGGTCCAGCTTTTGGGTATAGATGCAACGGAAGGGGCCGAGCACAGGGGATGCTCTGGGTGCCCAGATGCTTCAGGGGTTAAAGAAGCTCACAAGGAAGGTGGAGATAGACTTTTAGCAGGGGGTGTAGTGAGAGAACAAGGGTGAACAGTTTTAAGCTAAAAAAGGTGAGATTTAGATGGGATACTGGGAAGAAATTCTTCCCTGTGACAGGGGGGAGGCCCTGGCACAAGTTGCCCAGAGAAGCTGTGGCTGCCCCATCCCTGGAAGTGTCCAAGGCCAGGTTGGACAGAGCTTGGAGCCCCTTCCACTTAGTGGAAGGTGTCCCTGCCCATGGGCAGGGGGTGGAATGAGATGGTCTTTAAGGTTCTTTCCCACCAAAACCATTCCATGATGCCTGTGTCTTCACAGGGACACAGGAGATGCCACCACCCACCCCAGACCTCACTGAGACATTACCAGGAAACACCCAACACTGCCCAGTGATGCAGAGACCTCCCATCACCACCTACAACTCCCTGACAGGAGAAGGGAGCCGGGGGGAGGTCGGGCTCTGCTCCCAGGGAACAAGGGACAGGAGGAGAGGGAACGGCCTCCAGCTGTGCCAGGGGAGGGGCAGGTTGGATATTGGGGAAATTCCTTCATGGAGAGGGCTGTCCAGCCCTGGCACAGCTGCCCAGGGCAGGGGTGGAGTCCCCATCCCTGGGGGGATTTAAAAGCCATGTGGGACATGGGTTAGTGGTGGCCTTGGCAGCACTGAGGGAATGACCTTAGAGGACTTTTCCAACCCAAAACATTCCACAAGCCTATGACTCTGTGATTCCATGTTTCTGCCACTTCTGTCCTTGCCTCCAGAGAGCAGCCATGAGGTTTTTTGGCTCCATCTCTCTTTCTCCACCTCTGCTGCTGGTGACCAGCAGCCTCTGCCACTGAGGTTTCACAGACCCCCATGGAGGTGCCGACACTGGAGCAATCCCAACTCCCAGCAACTCCATCCAACAGGACTGACCATCCCAGTGCCTTTTCCTGGACTGCTGCCATCCCAGATGTGGAGCCAGGGCAGATCCAGCTGCTGAGGGCTCTGTCCCTCTTTCCCTTCAGCAGCCAGGACCACTCCACCAGCTCTGAGCACTTGGTGGGTCCTGGGTGCATTGGTGGGCAAGGGATGATGCTGCAGGGAGGAGACCAGCTCCTTCCCAAAACACAGAGCTAGGAGAGGCAACAAGGAACTTTCCCCTCTGGATGCCGGAGGAAGCAGTTTTTTGGGTTGAGAGGGGCAAGCCGGGGATGTGCCTGTCCAGAGCGTGCCTCAGGCACGGGAAGTGGGCAGAAAGGCTGCATTGTGAGGAGCCTGGAGAGCCCCTGCTCCTGCCGGGCCCGGGTGGCTCTCAGACAGCGCTGGCAGCGCTGCCGCCTCACTGCTAATGAAATCTGATGAGCCGGACCCGTGACTGTCTCTGTCCTGCCAGCAAGGGCACGCGAGGGCGGCTTCCCACCCTCCCTCCCTCCAGCGGGAACTGGGAGCCCCTCCAGTCCCAGCAGAGCGGGCAATGAGGCCTGTCCCCGCACTCAGCCGGAGCAGGATGAAGCCCCGAGGACCAGCAGAGAAGGTGGCCATGGTGCCATCCCCGTTTTGGCAGTGCCACAAGGAGGGGTGGTCCCCGCCCTCCCTCTGCTCTCCCAGGAGCATCTCCCATCCCACGGTACCTGTCCCATCCGGGGTGGACCTGACGAAGGTGGGCAGCATCTTCACGGAGGCAGTGNTCTCGAAACGTTGGGACACCTCCAGGAGGGTCTCATCAGAGAGCCGCATGTGGTACAGGTACTTGTCGATCTGAAAGGGGGAGATAAACCCAAAGGTCAGGTGGGGACACAGGCACAACCTCCAGGACATGCTCAGGACAGTGGCCAGCCCCTCTCATGGCTGCTGGGGTGACACAAGGAGCAGGGCAGGAGCAGGTGACCCATCCCAAAGCGCAGGACGTGGCACCACTGGCACATCAGAGATACAGCACTGCTGGAATAGCTCATGCCAGGAATCACCCACCACTGCTCCTGCACCTCTCCCCAGCCATCTGGGGCTGCTCTCCAAGGAACTCCCCAAATGCCACCCTGCATCCCCTTCCCAGACCACTTGAGAATGCCAAACCCTGAGTTGCACCTGATGCTCCACAGCATCTTCCCACTCAGTCACCTACAGACACCCAAACAGGTTGCCACAGAAGCAGGAATTCAAACCCAGGAATGAGTCAAGAGGTCAGTGATGGAGGTTTTCAGGTGTGGAGCCCTTCCCATGCCACGGCAGCAACGTGCCTTGACCTTGACCCCCGGGGAGGAATCCACTGCCCCGTCATTTCTCTTGTTGCTGAGATCACCCCAAGAGCCAAGAGCTACTCAACCCCCTTGAGCAAACCACGCCAGTGTGACACAAGTGGGTGCTGCTGTGACACAAGTGGGTGCCGTGGCCAGAGAGGCAAGAAATCCACCCCCTGCTCCTGGAAATAGTTATACCCTTGAGCTGGGGATATGGAGAAGCCCAGCTCCTTCTATAAATGGCATCAAAGCATCTTGCCTTCCCCAGGAAAGGCATGGAAAGATTCCTCCCTGACGCTGACCGTGCGTGTCTGTGTGGCCGGGCCGGAGCAGGGAACGGGAGAGGCAGACACTGCCCGCTCCCAAACGATGCCCTGTTTCAATTAGCTTCACTTAAAATTAATTAAAGGGCAGCTGCAAGCCCTGAGAAGTCAAGAGGAAAACTCCACCCCGCGCGCTCACCTGTCTGCAGGCACGTACCACGGGGTCAGCGGAAACGGGCTCGGATTGTGTTTTATGGGGCTACGCTGGAGGAAATGGGCATTTTGTGGGCGACTAATTGCACCCGCCCCAGCGTGACCTCGCTCACGGACCCTGGGCTGGACAACACAGCCCTGCTGTGGTTTGGGCTGCCTGTGTTTCAGACTCAGGATGCTCCAGCGCATCCTTTTTTTCCCCACCCCCCAGCTCTGTTGGAAATCTGGGAGCTGAGGTCCCAGTGGCGAGGTCAGAGGATAGGGGGAGGTCAGAGGATGGAGGGAGGCCCGGCCCAGCACATTCCAAGAGAGATGCTTCATCCACAGGGGAGCAGCATCCTCACTGGTGTGATGGACAAAACCTCCTCCTTCTCCTCCTCCTCACTTCTGGTGTTTTCAGCTCTTTCCCAGAAATTGGGAGCTGGGAGACTAGGCAGACAGGAGGGAAAGGCCAAGGAGAAGGAAACCTGGAGGTTTCCCGGTGCCAGTTGTTTACCAGCCTCTCCTTATCCACCCCAGCAGCAGGGAAGTCAAACACTCCTCCCTCCCCTCCTATTTGCTTTCACCTGCTGAAAATTCCCTCCCTTGTACCGAGGCTCTGGTTACTGGCACCAGCAACCTCCAGTTAACTGGTAACCTGGTCACTCTTGCCCTACTGCCCCAGCTCACCTCCACCTTCTCCTTCCTCTCCCAACTCCAGGAGCTGGAGCCCACTTCTGTGCCAGCCCCAGGGTAGGAAACCTCCCCCAGAGCTGTGCCAAGAGTTACCCCGAGGGTTATCCCAGGAGTTATCCTGGGGGGTTATGACAACACCATCAACCCAGGAGAGACAGTCCAACCCCATTTCTTAGGGGTGAGCTGGAGAGAGAGTTATCCTGGGAGAGAGATCATTATCCTGGGAGATATAGACAGTGTTATCCCAGCTCATGGAGACCTTCCCCAAAGTCCTCACGAGCCACTGAGCTGTCCCTCGGCACAGCAAGGACCCCAACCAGCCTCATGCCCTCCCCAGCAGCCTGTGGTGCTCGGGGGGCCCTGGTGGGACCACTGGGAGTGGGGACGGGGTTACACTGAGGGGTCACCATTCCAGCACTGGGGTCCCAATGAGGTGTCCCCATCCCAGCAGCGGGGTCCCAGCGAGGTGTCCCCATCCCAGCAGTTGGCTACCACACCACAGACTTTCACCCTTGCCCAAACTGGTGTTTCTCCCCCATCTGTCACTCTGCCTTTGCTGCTTTTCCCTCTGCAGGGAAGGTCTCATCCCAGGGAAGCTGGGAGCTTTGGGAGCTCAGGTGCTCCTCAGCAGTGAAGATGCTGCAGTGCACAACTCACCACCCCCAAAATCACAGCACAGGGAAACCACCCAGAGGTTTCACCTCCTTTCCACAGGACAGGCACCGCTCGGCACGTCCCCCATGTCCTCCAGGCTCCAGCGTACCAAGAATAACCTCAGCCTGAGGAACAGGATGACCTTCCTCTAATCTCCAAAGCCCTTTAAGACCTGGATCATCTTCTCCCAACGTAGACATTGCCCCACTTGGCAGTTAAGGCAGGTCAGGACATCCTGCAGGACCGCTCCTTCCCCAGCAAGACCACCTTGGGCTGTGCCTGGCCCCCATCAAGGAAGAGCCATGGCCACCGTCATTCCCAAAGCTTCCCAGCCCCGTGGCCTGCTGTGTTGTTCCAAGCACCCCTCAAACTGTTGCAAAGATGGGATAAAACAGGGGGAATTCAGCCTGCAGCACCAGAGCCTGAGCATCTTTCAAGACAAAAACACCTTCTCAGTTGTTTATTGTTTTTTGAAGATCATGGAATTGGTTGGATTGCCAATTCCAAACAAATAAAGTCACTAGGTTAGGATCCAGAACAGGGCAATTGAATTTCTGGAAAGCTTCCAGCCTGACTAATAGTGTTTCCTCAAGAAAATCTAAACAAACTGAAGGGAAGGCGAAGGGATGGAGGCTGGGAAGTGCCAGGCGTGCTCCAGCCCAGGACATTGTGTTGAAGCATCGGATCATGGAGCTGCTGCGGCTTTAACAAGCTCGATGCCAAGTTTTGGAACCAAAACCCAGCAAATCTCCATCTCCTGCTTCAGGGCTGCCTCCAAGGCTCAGCTTATTTCCAGGCCAGGTGCTAGAGAAGTGCACAGGGTCAGCCATCCCAACTGCACAGACACCCAGACATCCTGCGGCTGAAGAAACCTCGAGTTGCCCAATTTTTGTTGCTGAGCTGAGCTGAGCCAAGCTGAGCTTAAAGCAACCCAACAACCAGCTTTGGCTTTGCAAACTCACAGCTCTGGTAGCAGCACCACGGCTGGATGGTGTTTTACACCTCAAGACTCCTCTTAATCAGGGGCTGGACCCCAAGTGGTCTGTGCTGTGGAAATATTAATTAGTCTGTGAATAACTTAATTCCAATTCAGTCCCACTATCCATGGAAAAAAGCAGACAATGTTCAGCCTGGAGAAGGGAAGACTCGGGGGAGACCTTAGAGCATTTTCCAGTGCCTGAAGAGGCTCCAAGAGAACTGAGAGGGACTTGGGACAAGGGCCTGGAGTGACAGGACAAGAGACAATGGCTTCACATTGACAGAGGGTGGGATATTGGGAAGGAATTCCTCCCTGGGAGGGTGGTGAGGCCCTGGCACAGGCTGCCCAGAGAAGCTGTGGCTACTCCACCCCTGGAAATGTCCAAGGCCAGGCTGGGGCAACCCGGGATAGTGGAAGGTGTCCCTGCCCATGGCAGGGGGTGGCACTGGATGGGCTTCAAGGTTTCTTCCAACTCAAACCATTCCATGATTCCATAAATTCCTTGGTTTACTTGTTGCCCTTGCATGGGTCACAGGGGACACCCGGGGGGGCATGGGGCAGGATTGCTGTGGGTGATGGAAGCTGCAGCGTGACGGGGCTTCCGGCACTGCGCAACCATTTCCTGCCCAGCCGATGTCCCGGAGAAGGGGAAGAGCCTGGGGAGGGTTGTTCTCATGCAATAAGGTCTCTGATACATCTTTCCAGTTAATGATCGCAGGCTCCAAGGAGGGGAAGCTGCTTGCTTTTGGTTTTAGTTTTACTCTGAATCCTTTTCCAAAGCCACGTGCCTGCTGAGAACCGGAGCGGGAGCACGTGTGTCCAACCCCCAGCACCTCCCCGCTCTATTTTTCAGCTGCATGTGCCTCACTCAAGCAGCGTTTTAAGCAAAAGCAGAACACTGGGAGAAGTTGGCTGGTTTCTCGACTGAATTCTTTTCCTTTTGGGCAACAAAGCCAAACATTTGTCATGCGTGAGAACAACAGAGTGGTGTTCGAGTTTGGGGAAGGCTGGAGAACCCCAAACCCACAGCGTGTGCTGTCAACCCTCCCTCCAGGGAAATTTTTCCTGAGAATTATCTTTTCTTTAAATTACTTCCCTCCCTGTCACAGCTTTTAACTTAAAACATGCTGTTTTGCAGGAATTCCTGAAGTTTTAGGGAATGCTGACTCCCTCCCTGCTTCTCTCAGCAGGGGATGCCGTGTGAGCACCAGCTGTGCTCCCATCCCACCCGGATCTGCGGTGGGATGTGATGAATTCGGGGAAAGCGAGGCAGAGGGAGCAGCAGAGGCTGCAGGGTGAAGGCCTCCAGCACTGGGAAGGGTTTATTCCCTGTCCCAGGACAGACCCTGTGCCACGTCCTCGGTCCCTGCACTCCGCACACCAGCGCTGCCCATCCCTGTCCCAGGGTCCCACCCCGCGTGACTCAGCGCAGGGAACCGGCTCATCCCCTTCCCCAAGTTCCCGCGGGTGACACAGGGGTGATGCTGGGCTGCACCCACCCTCCCCCAGCCCTGACCCCGGTGGCACCCACGTCCTTCGGCTCCTCCGCGCCGAATCCAGCCCCACGTGCCCTCCCCACCAGGGCCAAGCCTCGGATGACACACGCCCGGAGTCATCTCGCACTGAGTCAGATGTTTCCTGCTCGGCCGGTTCCTCCCCATCCTCACCCTCACCCCCGGCCCGGCAGCCGAATCCATGCCGGAGGTGGAGCCGGGCGCTCCTGGTGAGGAAGTCACACCGTGGAGCACCCACTGACCCATCCTTGGGTGACCCCACTGCTCCACAGCCCCACAAAAACCCAGTTTAACCAGGGAAACACTCTGGTTTCCAGCTCTGGACTTGGAGACATCCAACTGCTCCCGGCTCCCAGCGGCCGTCGAGGCACCTCCCTGCCCACACGTCCTGCTCCTCCCCGATGTTAAACCCAGAAGGTCTCCAGGGCAGGGATCAGAGCAGCATTCCGCTCGGATGCTGGATGGGAAAGCCTTGCTGGTGCCAAGAATCCCCCTTTGCCTGCTGGGAGCATCCCACTGTGGAGGAAAAACCGAGGCTGGGCAGTTCTGGTGAGGGAGGGAGGAGCGAGGGGACACAGGGCAACTTCCCAAAGGTGTGATTTCCTGACACTGACCTTGGCAGCCTTAAGGGAAGTAGTTAAGTTGGTTTTCCAGGAATTTGCCATAGGTGCCCCTCCCACAGCCACAGAGGCGGCCAGGGAGGAATCAGGTGGATAAAACTAATCCCTTGGCAAAGGAAAAGTAAAATAAAAAAAAAAAAAAAAACCAAAACCAAAAAAACCCCCAAAAACGCAGCAAGGAAAACCTGCCCCTGCTTGGAAAAGTCCACGAATCCAGGAAAATTAACCCCATTGCCGGTGTTTCCCTCTTTTGAAGGAGGGATGGGGAATAGGAGACGCTGGACTCCCACCGCTGTTGCATGACAGGATGAGGTTGAGGGACCAGGAAGCCCAGCATGAGCCGGCACATCCCAAGGGAACGCGGTTCAGCGGCGGCAAACTTTCAAGCTGGGATCTCAAAGGACGCTGCTGAGGTTAATTAAAGTTTGCACAATCCCTTGGGGGTTAGATAAGTCCAGACAACCCACTTTCCAGCCAGGAAAAGGGCAGGAGGTGTTGGGGATGTAGGTGACATCCCCCCAGGGTGGTCAGGGGAGCAGGTAAAGCTGCTCCGTGGCAAGAATGGGAAGAAAAATCCTATTTTTGAGACTATTTTCAAGGCCTTGAGGTGGACACAAACCACAGATGTTGGAAAAGGCACTTTCTTCCCCCAGCCAAGCCCCTTTTTTGCCTGATCCAAAGACACACCACATCCTAGGCTACCACCCGCAATTTTTTTCCCAAATACAGTTTCAAATTCTGGGTGTGATAAAAGACCCAAGCAAATAAATCGCAGCTTTCCAAGAATTACAACTCCCTGTGCTGGGGACCCCCTGCCTTGCCTGGGAAGATTTGTAAACCAGGAATAATTTGTACATCCCTGGTGGAAGCAGCCAGGTTGGACAGCTGGCTGCTCCCCCCTCTGCCCTCTCCCTGAGCCAAGCTGAGCTCTGTGCTCTCTTCCAGCTTTGCCTCACCAGGAGGATTCACAGGAATTTGTTTAAAAATATCCCAGAGAAATCCAGTTGTGGAGGGGCAGCGCTGCCTCCCACAGCACCCCGAGCTCACGCCGGCGGCTCCTGGATAGTTTTTTCCTCCCTCCCATCTCAACAAGCGTTTTTATTCGGGTTTTGGAGCTAGGAGGGAAACGAAGCCGCTCCCCGAGGCTCTGCACACCCTCTTCTCGGTGGGTAACGAAGTCGAATTCCTTCATCCCAGCCTTCCCTCTCCATTATTCCCAGCTCCCGATAAGGAAGGCGTGAGCAGCCCGGAGCCGGGCTCTGCCGCTGGCCTATTTCTGCCGTCGGGTTACACAATCCCTTCCCCTGGATTTGGCTGTTGCACAACCCCGGGGCCACTGGCGAGCAAAGGGAGAAGCCGAGCCCGTATTTCCTTAAGGATAGTTTTGCGCTGGGAAGTTTTCCCTGCACTTTGTTTAGGTTGGGGTTGGGTTTTTTTTAATGTTCTGCCTTGTTTTCCTTCCTATTTAGTGCCCGCGAAGGGCCAACGTGGCGAGTTTCACTTCCCCGGTGGCGTCTCCAGGGTTATCCGAGGGCTCTCTAAGCATTTTCCTCGGGTTTTTATGGCAACATTTGCAAATCCCGACCTCCTCACACTCAGATCAGCAAATCCTGACCACTTCCCGACCTCAGGAATCGCAGCCGAAGCCCTCTCTGCTCTGTTCCCAAATGTCCCAAACACCGGTGGAGCCCTGCGGGAAGAGCCCGAGCCTCCGTACACTCTCCCATCCAGCATTTCTTTTTCCAGGAATAATTTATTAAGCCCAGCCTAAGTGCCGTCCTGGCCAGACAAAGGCCGGCTACTCCCCGAGCCATGGGAGAGCAGGAACACTTGCGCTTTTCCAGTGCCTGAACTCGGGAATTAGGGGTGACGAACACTCCATGAACTCTCCATGCATCCCGACGGGACGCTGCTACTTGGGGTTGCGGTCTGGGAACAGGCTCGGGGATTTCAGGACCCCAAAATTACGGATTCAAGACTCCGAAATTAAGGGATGGGGAGGCAGGAGGGTGTTTTCCATGGCTGTCAGTGCAGGGATGGGGGGCACACACGCGGTCCGGCGTGGGGGGCACAGCGCGGGCAAGGGGACCCTAGGTGCCAACGCCACCTCCGGGCTCGTTCCCCGGGCTGACTCCGCTCCCCGCGGGGGTCTCGGCCCGAAGCCCGGCACGGGCCGGAACGGGGGAAGCGGCTCCGGGGATGCTCCGCGGCCGCGGATGCTCGGCGCGGGCGGCGGGAAGCGGCGACACGTGCTGCGAGCGGCGGCCGCGGGGGTCGCGGCTCCGGCGGGGGAGAGGCACGGAGATCCCCCCTCCCTTCTCCTCCTCCTCTTCCTCCTCCTC
>VZRE01014070.1:5971-16747 GCA_013396775.1 Cephalopterus ornatus
GGGGGGGGAACTATTATTATTACTCCACAGATATAAATATGAGGCTAGGGGAGAACTGGGAAATGAAGGATCTTCCACCCACTGGGGTTTGGAGATCCAGTTGCTGGATTGCCTTTGGGAGATGTGTTGTACTCAACCATGTTTGAGGCAATAAAGGAGATACTGGTGAGACCAGTGCTATCTGACACTGGTTGTTATATTGTTTATCCTTCACATATTTAAAATGGAAAATGTAAACCGCTTTCTTTCTGCCAGCCTTAACCACTGATCAATACCAACAGTGTCTTATAAACAATGCTGTCATTGAAGAAGTGCAATATTCCTTCTCCCAGAGCAGCTACACTTTATGAAGAAAAAAAGAAAAAAAAAAAAGTGAAGTTATATGAGGTATATGTTCATACATGTGTTCATTTTGTGGGCAAGACACGCACACACACAAAAAAAAATGGTAAAGAAAACCCCAAACATTAATTGCGTTCCAGTCATCCAAAGATTCAGGTTATGCTAACTGTTCACCATAAAACCAGGGCTAATAAGCCTGTTCGTTTGTTCTTTCTCCAGTCACTGGAAAGCTATGCAGTAATTTCAGTGAAGTCTTTTCCCACCTCTCTTCCTGTGACTGATGTTCTGGTACTGTAGGATGCTGACTCTTCTCCACTCACAAATGATGGTCATTTCAATTTCCAATGAAGTTCTTAGTGCCTGGCATGCTTGAGTTTTATTTCCCCACTTCTGCTTTATTATCGTCTCTGGGAATGGAGCCCAAAGAGTTGCAAGTGCTGACACCTTCATCAGCAGGACATAGACTAAAAACCATCAGTGACAAAATACACATAAATATATGTCATGATTTCAAAATGAGTTTTAATTCTGTTCAAATTGAGACAATCTGAATTTGTTCTTTAATGAAAAATGTTTGGAAAAGGATATCTGACCTGATCTGTCCAAAGGAATATTCCATACCACAGAATGCTCAGTCTGGGCATCAGACAGTGGGTGGTGAGCAATTGTAGTGGGCATCACTTGTCTGTCTTTGGGTTGATACCTCTCTTTCCATTTTTATTACTATTATAATTGCAATTATTATTCCCATGATCATTATATTTTACTTTGTTTCATTATTAAACCGTTGTCTCAACCCATGAGTTTTACTCTTTTTCTGATTCTCCTTCTCACCAGGGAGCAGGGATGAGAGTGAGCAAGAGGCTAAGTGATACTTACTGGCTGTCTGGGGTTAAATCATAACAATACCATAGAAGAAACTTAGAAGCCTGAACCTCTCTTTGTTGTATGTAGCTCTTCATCACAAGGATATCTTGGATCTGCAATTTTCTCATTTGGTTTTCCTGACTCTAGACCTGACAAACTGTTTTAGCTAAAGATTCCAAGTGACTATTCCCTGCAGTTTGCAGATAAAGCTCCCGAGGTCAGACCATGATTATCCAGAAAACAGAAGAAGTTAGGTACTTTCAGGAGCTCTGTATTCATTTCAAGGATTTTTACGTGTCTGGGAATTTTGGACAAAAGGTGAAAACTCTGCAAAGTTGCTGGGCAAACATTCTTGAACAGAAGGACAGACAAAAAAATGCATTAGTCTTTGGGACAGCACTGAGTAAAGCAACTGATAAATGACTTAAAGCCTTTATAGCCTTCAGAAAAGCACGTAATATGCTGAAGTTTATTGCTTAAGCCTTTCACTGAATTCACTAAGTGTTATAGTGATCATACCACTTTTTTGCTGCCGTTTCAACTGGGTTAAGTCATTAGTCATTTTGCACAAATGTGATGACACACCTTGCAGAACAATTAAGAATTAGAAATCCATTTTCAAGTTCTAGATTGATTCTCAGTCTATTAATTATAATATTAACTAAGGTTAAAATTATAAAGCAAATGAGTATCATTTCTTGCTTTAGGAATTACAAGTGTAGCACAGAAATCTTATATCTAGAGATGATCATTTCCTTCCACCAACTATAGCAAAAGCCAGAGGGCAAGTATGTTGATAATTCAGGTAGCTCAGCTGAGCTGCCAAAAGTCAGATGGAAGGACTTATTATTCATCTGTGACTAGAGTTTGCTGGGAAAAGAGTGTCTAATACCTTGCAGGGTCAGTCTCTTCAGTTCTGAGAAGGTGGATGAAGGCAAGGAAGTTGGGCTTCTTCACTCCAAGTCACTTTTTCTGAAAAACTAGAGGCTAATTAATTTTTTTTTTTTTCCCGCTACAGTTAAGGTACAAATAAAATATCCAGGATAACTGATTGAGTTCTGTGATCAGTGGAAAATTTCAATAACTGGTAGCTGTCCAGTAAAACACAAATTTGCCACAGGGAAACACTGCCGATCAGTAACCAACTATACTTGTCACTCAACTAAAATCTTCTATAAAGATCCCAGTGAATTCTGAGTATAGAATAATCTTATAGTTTTTATTTGATTTGGTTATTTTTTTCCTTCTCAAATTTCACTCAAGACTCAAAACTGAAATATATTCTTCCCCCTCAAATAAAAGAGCAGATTCATTAAAAGCACAAGAGATGGCATGCTCAAAATACGACACTGCATCTTCAGTGTCTGAACTGCGCATATACAATGGGGCTTCTGGTAGTCTGAATACTTGTGGTAAAATCATAGAATCATAGAATCATTAAGGTTGGAAAAGGTCCCAAAGACCATCAAGTCCAACCTTTGACCAAACATCACTTTGTCAACTAAGCCATTACACTAAGTGCCATGGCCAGCCAATTCTTGAACAACTCCTGTGATAATGACTTCACCACTTCTCTGGGCAACCGCTTCCAATGCTTGACCACCCTTTCAGAGAAGAAATAACTCCTCATGTCCAACCTGAACCTCCCCTGGTGCAGCTTAAGATGAGGGGCTTAAGTCCTATCATAAGCTTATGTCCTCTTATCCTATCATTTGTTGCCTGATCCCCAACTTCCTTTCAGGTATTTTTAGAGAGTGATAAGATTCCCTCTGAACTTCCTTTTCTCCAGGCTAAACAACTCTAGCTCTGTCAGCCATTCCTCACACAGTGATGATATAGATACCAGTTTTTAGACGTCGCAGAAAGTGGAGTTCCAAACAGAGAGTTCTTACCTTTCCCCCAAAAAATTACATTAGATCTGACCCAGACATTCCTCATTGACCTTTGAGTGACACAAGCATCAGTAGCCATGCTTAGACAAACAGTTGCGGCACTAGATTCAGAGGTAAAAGTAGTAAGAGAAAATCTACCCTGAGGACCCTATTAGGGTTTAGGCATGATCTAAATATCAGGAAATATCACAAAACAGATGCTTTGAGCTAGGTGTGGCAAACAAGACTACCTAAGCCCAAGAAACTCAAACTAGAATAGACAGATTTTGGTTTTTCAGGATCCCAATAAAAGCTAAAGAACTACTACATACTTAAGGTTCGCCTGAGAAATAGTTCTTGGTGTTAGTGTACTTTAGGTATCTATTTGCAAGTGCATAAAAACCAGTGATTGGCAAACGGTTTGGAAGGGGAATGATAATGCAATGCAAGATTATGTTTTACAGGTAAACAATTTCTTTTTTTCTCTGATTGAAAGGTGTCAATTTGCCTTTTGTGGTTTGGTCTTAATTTAATGTGATAGCTAGAAGTGGAGATAACAGAAAAACCTTTTGGCTAGTTTGTTGACTAATGAAAAATACAATTCAATATAAAACTTGTTCATTGTAACTTTGGATAAACCCTGAGTGTGTCTCTTTCTCTTCTTTTTCTTCCCTTCCTTCCTCCCTTCCTTCCTTCCTTCCATAACTTAAAAAACAATGATATAAGTGATTAACTCAAATATTTTTTCAAAATAGTGATGCTGATGTGAAAAAAAAAAAAGCATGAGCCAGGGTGCTCTTTGCTATCAGGTTAGGTTCTCTGGAAAAATGAGGATTCTTGGATTCATTAGTCCATTTATTCATTTAACAAAATCATCAGTACCTACTTCTTTTCTGGATGCCTTCGAATACCATTAGTGGAGCCCCTCCTTTAGGTTCCTATTAGTGCTAGTCAGTAACAATGAAAGACAACTTTAACTTCCTTCAGATTTGTGGAAGGGAAATACAGGTCACAGCTTCTATCCTTGTGCTGCATGGGCGTTGGATCAAACTCACAGATAGCATGAGGATTTGGGACCATGGTTGTCTTCCAGAGAGATATGGAACTGAGTGAAGGTGGTAACATATCTGATATGTGACTTCAAAGCTCATCAATTTTCTGATTAAATTTCAGGAACAGGAGAAACAGACTGGAAGGAGCTTTTAAAGCAACTGTTGACAGGGCTAGAGAACAAGGCCTCAAGCTGCACCAGGGGAGGTTTAGGTTGGACATCAGGAAGAATTTCTTCACTGAAAGGGCGGTCAGGCATCGGAAGGGGCTGCCGAGGGAGGTGGTAGAGTCACCATCCCTGGAGGTGTTCAAGAAATGACTGGATGGGGCACCCAGTGCTATGGTTTAGTTAACAAGGTGGTGGTCAGGCAAAGGTTGGACTCGATCCTGGAGGTCTTTTCCGGCCTAAATGACTCTGATTCCGTGCTTCTATGGCATATTGCTCTGCTACAATTGTTAGACAAGTGTTACAGTTGTCTAACATATGAATCTGAGTATCCAGGTGCCTTTATGAGTCACAACCGAGTACTGAGCAATGAAAAACTTTCACTGCAGATCACAGAGTACTGAGTTTTGCTTCAACTGTTTGCGTGGATTTCTATGGCAATCCCAAATTTTTTATACCATTTCTAAAATTTAAGGATCGCATTTGGAAAAGCATGCTCAAGGAACTTATCTAGGGCATCATCCTCTTAAAAGTTAACTTTACTGTGTCCAATGAATGAAATACTGAACAGCAGGTATATTATTTTTAAAAGGGATATAAAACAATAGCAAAGCACTGCTTGATTATATTACAGTATCTATCTTCTCATGTATCAGCAAAAACTAGCACTGAAGTATACCTAATTATCATATTTACAGTAGTACAGGTAGTAAAACAGTTATGTTTTGCATTGCTCAGGATGTTCAGGGTTGAAATAGATAAACTATGTGGGGGATTAGTAATAGGTAATTATTCTCTACTTACATATTCAGCTTCATATTTCTAAATTAAGGTAAGTGGAAAAAGCTTATAAAATATTCAGGGCTCTTTTATCTTTCCTCCTCCCTCTTATTAGAAACTGTGCATGAATTTGCATAGAATAAACTGAGCCCATAAATCATAGCAGAAACTGCAAGAATGCTCTTTGTAAGTTATAATTTAAGGTTAACTGTAGCACATTTTGCTTACTGTATTATTAATGGCTTTAGTTCATTCATGACAAGATTACATATTAAAAATTGTTGGTAGACAAAACTCCAGTTCATAATCAATTTGCTTCCTAACCTTAGAAAGCCACTCACCATGTTTTTAATATTTCCAAAGAAGAAACCATCAGGACGAAAGTTTATCGGGCAACGTTTTACATTGGCTCTGTTCTTCAGTAATTCTAATGCATCTAGTCAGAAGGTTTAGGTGCAAAGCCTCACATGGAGCTTGAACTGTGTCCCTGTGACACATGGCAGGCTTGGAAATGACTACTGACTCCTGTGGTCTGGAACTCATGGCTACGCCCACAAGGAAAATTCTAGCCAAAACAACTGGACACCTTCAGAGCATGGTGCTTAATGTGCTACTTCTGCTTCTCATCGTAATCTTCAGTGTTGAACAGGCATTAACCAGATAATCTCAGAACCACATCCGTTTACTTTACACGTATTCACACCCTAGTTCTATTCTATCTGCTAAGAGAAATCACTGGTACCTAGGCAATAATTAGGTCATCCAGTATTCACTACCATCCTACCATTAAATACTTGCTGAAATCTAGGAATTGTTGCATTTAACACTTCTTGTGCTTGACCATTACTAATAAATGTCATATATTTACAAGAGT
Source organism: Cephalopterus ornatus (assembly GCA_013396775.1). Taxonomy (NCBI): domain Eukaryota; kingdom Metazoa; phylum Chordata; class Aves; order Passeriformes; family Cotingidae; genus Cephalopterus; species Cephalopterus ornatus. The sequence goes on from VZRE01014070.1 coordinate 11,922, forward strand.
TGGACCATTAGCAACACATGCATCTAAGTTTGAAGCACACATAACAGCATGACTTTCCTTTCCTCCTATTGTGGAACCCTGTTAAAGGTATTCTGTGACATTAATTTGGTAATTTAGTACATCATAGGTTCTTCTTGGCTGGTTACACTATTTACAACTGATGATTCTAAAAATACTGTATTTGACTTTCAGAGAATCAAAGAGGTAGTTTCTAATGACTACATCCATGGTTTTCCAAGATCCACAATGAAAGAGTAGGCTACCAGGTGGACTAAATAAAAACCCAGTGAATACAAAAATATATTTAAACCTGTTATTCTTATTTAGGCCTAACTTTCAGATAGCAGGATCTTTGGCATAGCACAGTTTGTCTCACTTTTTTTTTGTGGTTTATTATTGTTGTGCTGGTGGTTTTGGTTGTTGTTGTCTTGCATTGTCAGCAGTGTAAGAATTCGTCCTTGATACCATCCAAAACAACAGCTTCCTAACATCAATCAAAATACTATTTTCCTCCTTTGAATTTTACAAGAACTATCTACTTTGTTTGACAAACTTGAAAGAAAAGGATAAATGCCATTCTTCCTTTGTAGATAGCTTCAATATCAAATAAATATTGACATTTTATGTCCTTGAACCACAAATATTTTTCGTCTCAAATTTGCTTTAAACATAATATCAGAACTTTATCTTCCTTGGAAAATACACACTCTAATACTAATTAGCTTTTTCTTTATCATATAATCTTTTTCTAGTATCCTAAAAAATAAGAAAGAAAGTTTTTAAACTTTCTCCCCTTCTTTTGATTCTAATTTTTATTTTCTTTTATTGGGAGTAGTTAGGATTCAGATTAAATTCCTTTGTTAAGTACATTTTTGAAAACAAATGTTTCAAATGTCACATTTTGATGTTCTCAAACTCAAAATTTCCTTCTTCTAGATAAAAAATTGCTTTTATTAAAAAATTAAGTGAAATATTACAGAAAAGAACTGAAGGTCAAAACAAAATATTAATATTTAAATAGTTTGATAGACATAAGACCTTTTTGTCTGAACATTTTAAATGAAGAAAAGAGCTCTCAAAATGCTGAACTTTTAATATTACTCAGAACAGGAAATGTTTCAGTACTTATAATTTTACATTTTTTTATATAATACAAAAATTGTTGATCATCTCTTATTTACCAGACTAATCTTTCCTTCTAAAAATTGATGTGTATAATTTGACTGATTTAGTTTCTCAATGTCTTTAATCCTATATTCCCACAAATTTTCTATATCTTTCTGATATAAGAAAAGCAAAGTAACCTAATCAAATCGGATGTCTTCATAATTCATAGTTCTTTAAAGTGAACATAGGATTTTAGGTCATACGCTGTAATCTCAAGAAAATAAATAAATAAGTGAAAGCTTTCATCAATTACACAGTAATATAGTAGTATAACCTCCCACTAAAATAAAAAATCATCACTGACCTGCAGACAAGTTGTTTAATGTTTGTAACATAGAAAATGGACATCAAAGAATCAATTACACAGCAAGTAGATTGGAAATTGTAATATCTTTAATGTCTACATTCCAGAAGGGAAAAAAATGGTCTCGTGAATAAGATAAGTGTCCTTCATACTACACAAATTGAGTTGCAAGACTTTTTTTTTAAGTCCCCTTTTTTTCAGAGAACAGATTTATTTTACAAGCGTGTGCTTGGGTTACTTAATAAGACAATATTTTTATACAATTTTTTTTAACACTGAAAGTGTGATGAAATGGGAAATTCAAAAGCATTTTGATAGTAAATCATCACTGCTCTTGTAAGATGACACATTGTTTTACTTGTTTCTGATTAGCCCTCATTGTACCTCACATTAAACGTAACGTCTTCTGCAATCACTGCTCAGTAGAGTCAAGACAGGTAAAGAATCTTTAATAGCACTAATTAGAATGGGGTAGTTTTTAAAGTATTTTAAAGCTCTGATTTACAGACAATCACTAGTGCATCTTGAACTGCACATTAATCCCAGAAGGTGGTAGGTTGTTTACAGGCAGATACTGGCCTTGGAGGTAGCATTTGAACAAAATTAGCATAAAATGAGAATAAGGCAAACTGCATTCTTTCATACAAAGTGTTATCCATTTCTAAAGAGTAAAGTGAGATAGGATTGCAATTATAATGGAATGTGTGCATAAGAGTAATGTTGATCTATGTCAAATAAAGACACAGAAAGTGGCAGAAATTTGGTTTCCAGACCTATTTATTAAATTGCTACATAAACTAAAGTCACCTGCATCTGTTGCAAGATGGCAAGATTATTACAAGAAGAAATATATTGCCATAGCTTTCTTAGTACTGTGAAGAATGAGAGATTTCCTTCTTTTCTGCCCTTTCCTGCCCTTAGAAAAAAATCCCAATTTGGTCTACAAATTCAGTATTTTAATTAGAAATCTAAAAGTAATTGTATAGTGGATTTTTCTATCATCTTGCAGTTCTTTCAAATACAGATATTTGTTGAAGGTATTTTTTACTGAAAAATGTTGATAGGTAATAATAAAAATAGTTCCTAATGTACTAATAATATTTTGAAGCATGTCTATTCAGAACTTCTTCAACTCTCTCTCTTCCTCACTCTCATCACTATGATTAATTGTGTAATAATAATGTGTAATAACATAAGCACAAATCACACAGTGAGTTATAAAGGTGCTATATTATTGAATAGTTTAGCTGAAAGCTTACAGTCTGGGAAGAAGAAAGAGCTGTATTTTCTTTTCTTTAGCAAAGTGTTCAGTGTTTGAGGCTCTGGGCTCAAATCTAGGTAGAGACATGTAGAATGAGCTGGCAGAGTTTCAGCAGTCCAAAATGGCCACACTGTTTTATTCTTGCATTAATAATTGAAAGGTACAAGTAGACCTGAGAGTTAATAAGCTGAGGAAACTTTGGAACTAGGCATTACTAAATGGATTGGTTAATATAAGAAATATTTCAACCTTTCCTCCAGCACTGAATGTAACTTGCAATCAATCTTTTGATTCTGAGGTGTGTCTCACCACCATCCTCATGAATATGGGCCTCTGAGTGCTTTAGTTTATCAAGAAAAAAGCAATACTGAAATAAGGTAACAGCGTCAGTTGTCAGGAGTCTTACACAAAAGAATGACACATTACCAATCACACTTTGTGAAAAGTCCATGACAGGACACCAGCAGCTATGCACATATCAGCGGTTTCCCTGTATATGGGGAATATTTATTAAATCTATATTTCATGTACATACACTCCCCTCCTTGTTTGTCAAAGTGGATTTACGAGTGATGGTTTATTCAGTCTGGAGAATTTAGGCTTTGGAAAGGAAAATGAGTTGAAAAACCTCTTTAGCATTACAGGAAAATATAAATTTAGGACACTCAGAGCTATTGCAGTGGTATATATCCTGCCTTTGGTCTTCTTTTCTCAAGTGAATTTACTGTGGCCTATTATGTGACAGTTGTAGCAACTAAAGTACAGTATCTCTCTATTAAATAACAAAGATATGATTAGTAGTGTACTTTACATTCTCAAGGCAGTTTTCTGACCCCCTAAGTGGATAATTGTCAGCTATTGCTTTTAAACTGTGAGCCTTGCATTACTTTATTAAAAGTTTCTGAGATTCAAAACATTAAGAAGGTAATAACAGTATATAGAGGAGTGATATATATACACCTCCGGTATAGGGAGGGACAAAATCCAGAAAAAGTTGGAAACTTGTGCCAGGCTTCTAAGGGAGTCACATGTGTACTTTCTTTTTCAAATGCCTTGGTCTTCAGATATCTGTGGAAGGGACAGAATTTTAGCCGAAAAATCCTGTTTATTCTTTTTTTCTCACTAGAATTCTCCTAAAATCTCGACAACCAGCAAGCCTTACCATCTATTCTGTAGTAGCTGATTTGAATTGAACACACATATTGGAACATAAGAGACCTGAAGACGAGAAGGCAATTCATCAGATAGCTTCAGTCTAAGATGGTAAATTATCAATGATATGTCCACAAATATTATTATAAACAGAAATGGGTGTTTATATGCAGAAACACCTGATGTTGCAGACTGGCTCTTGGCCATGCGCTGGCCTTGGCTACACAGCCCACTTTGTGATCTCCAAATCTATTGAGTAAAAGTATTTTTCAGTAGTCATTAAGGAGTTTCTATATTTTTCCTTTTTTTTTTTTTTAAGATAGTAACTTAAATACATTCTCTCATTTTCTGTCTCATTTCTCTTTCATTCCTCCCTATAAGCTATTGTTTCTGTGCTTGTAATGGTTTGGATCCAGCTTTCCTGCTGAATGCTCAAACCTTACAGTTTGCAGCCTCTCCCCCGCCATGAACACAAGGGAAAGGGAGGAGGGAAAAGCTAGCAAAAAGCCAAAATGACCAAACCAAAGCTGTATAAATATATATGTCTATGTATTTACATCTATATACACTTAGACTACTATGTACGTAGAAAAAAGGACCTCGAACACCCTCCCCTGAAGGGAAAAGGGAGAGGGAAAACCAAAACAAATATGTACAATCAAAACCCAGGGGCAACCAATAAAGAACTAATAAAAGAAAATCTTACTACTCTCCTTGAGACAGTGGAATCACACCAAACAACCGCCGGCACTCTCCGCCTCCCAAGGTCCACAAGGCCTCACCAGGCCACACTCCTCCACATGAGCAGAGCCGATAGCAGAGAACCTGCTCCCAGATCCACTGAAGAGAAGAGGAGGGAGAGGCTTCTCTCCCTTCTTAGTTATACCCTGGTTTATGTAAAAATCATCTGGACTACTGGGAACATGGCCACTTCCTTGGTTA